>OY735279.1:6403266-6467602 GCA_963457715.1 Argyresthia albistria | reverse complement strand
GTTGTTATTAATTATGTGTGTGTACCATGTCCAATGAATAAATGAATTATCTATCTATCTATCATCTATCTAGTTTGTTTTGTTTGTTTTCAAAAGTTCTTTATTTATCAACTAGTGGCTCTGTGAGCTGTAGACCTCGCGAGTATGTCGGTGGGAAAGCTGAACTGCTAACACACATAAAAAAAATAACCCAAATAATTTTCTTTCAATAACACATACAAACTTATGAATGTACCTGGTTACGTACATGCAGTATGAAAGTAGCCGCACCAATAACTTTGTAAACTACATTTCGCGATCTTTTATACAACCTATTGACTTTTTACTAAAATTATATGTATAATCTGTTTCACTCTCATAGTCTTTACAAATCCAACGACACCTCATTTGTTAATATCCATCGAGCCGTTTGGGTTGTAGCGATTTTTTACATTTTAAAACCCCATATCTCCGCCATTTTGAAAAAAATCAAAAAACTGGCTCGAGTAAAAAATTCTATTTATTTTTCCAACCTGCTCACAAAATTTCACGAGAATCGGTTCATAAATGCGACCTGTAGAGGAGAACAACCGGACATACGAAAGCATTTTTGCCCAAACCTGAAACGGAGACGCTTCGCTCGCTTCGCTCGCTCGGTCAATAAACAAGCTACATTGTAAATGCCTAGTGTAATTATTTTATCCTAGGTAGTACGTACTTAATTACACATTATGTTTTTTCAGGTATTAAGAAAAATAAACCTATAGAAACCTTAACACATAAAATAAATTTGAGCACCAGAAAAGAAAAATGGCATAGTTCAGATTATGAATAATAACAAGGATTGTGTTTGCTTTTGGAGTAGCTCACACTAACGACATAATGGTTTGAGTTAATGTTAGTAGTAGTTTAGTTAGTTAGTATAGTTCGTGTCGCTTTCGGAATCGCAGGCATTGCTTGGTCGGTGGTCCGTTAGGTTGGTCCGTATGGATGTGCCGACGGCAATGTTGAAACTGCCGGGATTATGCCGCGGTAGACCCCCGCCCGACGAAGGCAATAGGAGTGCTATGAGTTTGTCGTGTGAGTCACTCTGTGTGTCTGTCTGTCTCTCAGCACGTGGAGCGTGAACGGGTGAACCGATTCGAATGTTGTTTTTAGGGTTCCGTAGCCGAAGGGTGCCAAACGGGACCCTATTACTGAGACTTCGCTGTCCGTCTGTCTGTCACCAGGCTGTATCTCATGAACCGTGGTAGCTAGACAGTTGAAATTTTCACAGGTGCTGTATTTCTGTTGCCGCAAATACAACAACAATAACCACAAATACTAAAAAACAAAATATATTTAATATTAAGGGGGGCTCCCATACAAATAACGTGATTTTTTTGGATAGATAAGGGTACGGAGTCCGACTCGCACTTGGCCGGTTATTTTTTATTTACTACTAAACCCATCGAGTTTAAGACTCGTTAGATTCGTTGTGTTGAGTCCTGGTGATGAATCTGGAAGACCTGTTTTATGCGGGGGTTTGTTAATGCTAAAGTAATACACTATGTAGTGATTAATTATGATGGATGGATGGTCGGTCGGTCGGTCGGTCGGTCGGTCGGCCGTTCCATCGGTCGGTCGCTCGGTCGGTCGTTTGGTCTCACCGCTCACCTGCAGCGTATCAGCGACATACAGCTGCACGGCATCCAGTGTGCTGTCGGCGTCGAAGTGCGCCGTGTGGCTCGTGCCGTCCGGCAACTTGAACTGGATCCGCGCGCGCGCACGCGAACCTGCGTCGCCTGATGCTGGGAACAACAAACTTTTGTACTACGGTACAAATGGCGGCAGAGATAAGCTCGTCTTTGTACATTAGTTTTTACATTATTTTGTGCAATAAAGTATAGTAATGGTGCTCCAAATTGGAGCCGGCAACTATTGGTGTCCCTCTCTTACTCACATGTTAGCAAAAGACACCAATAGTTGCCGGCCACATATTGCAGTGAAAATAGGCAGGAGCACCTTAAAGCAGGCCTCCGTCACTGAATGTACTCGCGCGCTATAATTACCTACCGCCCGCCCGAGCTCTCGGGCAGCCCGGCTATGGCCCGGCTGCCCAAGTCAGTATGGTTGTCGCAAGCCGAGCGCACGCACGTTTTGAACTGTGTTCGTATCGTACGAGTATCTGCGATGCGAGGCAGCCCTGCGATTAGTGTGAGATCGCGCGGTGCGAGGCGATCACAACTGTACGCTTGAGCATTTAGGCACATTTTAGCATGCAGCGGTTGCTGACGCGACGGAGTAGGCTATTATAGCAGTAGGTATTGGAAATTTCCTACTGAGTGAAGTATCTGTTACGTAGTAACTATTTAGTAATCTGTGCTTGAAGTAAATAAAATAGAATAGATGCCATACGGATATTTACCCCATTTTATCATATTTGAGACCTAAGACATGAGAGGCCTTTGCCCAGCGGTGGGACAAATAAGCTCGGATTTATAAATTATCAAGGGACCTTCGGTCGGACAGAGACGACTCTGTTTCATCTGTCCCCAACACTAGTCTAGTCTGTGCCGACACTAGTCCAGTCTGTGCCGACACTAGTCTAGTCTGTGCCGACACTCGTCTAGTCTGTGCCGACACTAGTCTAGTCTCACTCACTGTTGGCCGAGGTCTGTGTGGTCTGCGGCGCGGTCTGCGGCGCGGTCTGCGGCGCTACGGGCGAGCTGGTCCTGGCGCGTCGCTCGGCTCTGTCCTGCGCTATCTGCGCTAAGATGCGTTGTCGCGCCGCGCTGTCTTCTAGCTTCTCGCGTTTTCGCTCTTCCTGTCAAGAGAAGGCGGAAAATTATGTATAGGTTTATTTATGTTAAGATATATAATATATATATATATATATATATATATATGATTAATATGTATTTGTGTATGGCTCAATCTTACTCGGATCCGGGTAAAGGCCTGTGCCCCTCGGTGGGGACATTAATGGACTACATTTAAAAAAATTAGGTACTTAGGTATTTAGTATTTCATTAGTTTAGTAACATAATTTATTTATATTTTATATTTTTACTTTAGCACATAGGCCTACCCGTTTTGAGATTTAAAATGTATCCTGTCCATCCTGGGCTTGCTGGAAGAAATCTCTTTTTAGAGATAAGCTTGCCTTTGTTCATGCCTTTTCTGTATTGTTTGTGTTTTTTTTTTGTTCATATTCATATTCATTTATTCATATATTATTTTTGATATGTGCAATAAGTATATACGAAATACGAAAATTCTAATTTAAATAAACACTTTTTTAGGGGACAGTCATGTTCTGTTCATTTGATGAATCTGTCGCCGCTAGACAACATGTTTTCGCTAACTTATCAATCACTCACGTCTTGCACACGGAAACTAACTATTGTAATACGTGGAAAGGTTCGTACGACGGTTTCACTGGCTACTACAGGTGTAGTATCACTCGCCTAGTGTTACTTTTTAAACGGCGTTCTGATGTAATCACTAATTTATTTAAGTAGTTTTTGTAAAACCGAAAAAAAAAAAAATTGAATTTGAGTAGTTTACCGCCGCCTGCTTCATCTCCTGGTCCTGTTGCCAGCGCTTCAGCTCAGCCACGCCCTGGCCAGGTCAGGTCAGCTCAGGTCAGGTCAGGTCAGGACTTACCGCCGCCTGCTTCATTTCCTGGTACTGTTGCCAGTGCTTCAGCTCGGCTACGCCCTGGTCAGGTCAGGTTAGGTCAGGTGAAGTCAGGTCAGGTCAGGTCAGGTCATGACTTACCGCCGCCTGCTTCAACTCCTGGTCCTGTTGCCAGCGCTTCAGCTCAGCCACACACTGGTCAGGTCAGGTCAGGTCAGGTGAAGTCAGGTCAGGTCAGGTCAGGTCAGGACTTACCGCCACCTGCTTCATCTCCTGGTCCTGTTGCCAGCGCTTCAGCTCAGCCACACACTGGTCAGGTCAGGTCGGGTCAGGTCAGGTCAGGTCAGGTCAGGTCAGGTCAGGTCAGGACTTACCGCCGCCTGCTTCATCTCCTGGTCCTGTTGCCAGCGCTTCAGCTCAGCCACGCCCTGGCCAGGTCAGGTCAGCTCAGGTCAGGTCAGGTCAGGTCAGGACTTACCGCCGCCTGCTTCATCTCCTGGTCCTGTTGCCAGCGCTTCAGCTCGGCCACGCCCTGGCCAGGTCAGGTCAGGTCAGGTCAGGTCAGGACTTACCGCCGCCTGCTTCATCTCCTGGTCCTGTTGCCAGCGCTTCAGCTCGGCCACGCCCTGGCCAGGTCAGGTCAGGTCAGGTCAGGTCAGGTCAGGACTTACCGCCGCCTGCTTCATCTCCTGGTCCAGTTGCCAGCGCTTCAGCTCAGCCACGCCCTGGCCAGGTCAGGTCAGCTCAGGTCAGGTCAGGTCAGGACTTACCGCCGCCTGCTTCATCTCCTGGTCCTGTTGCCAGCGCTTCAGCTCAGCCACGCCCTGGCCAGGTCAGGTCAGCTCAGGTCAGGTCAGGTCAGGACTTACCGCCGCCTGCTTCATCTCCTGGTCCTGTTGCCAGCGTTTCAAATCAGCCACTCCCTGGCCCACGTTGCGACGCTCTAACTCCTTCTGTTTTTCCAGCTGTTGGGGAATGCAGTACACTGTGAGATCACATATCACATATTCCAGCTGTTGGGGAATGCAGTACACTGTGAGATCACATATCACATATTCCAGCTGTTGGGGAATGCAGTACACTGTGAGATCACATATCACATATTCCAGCTGTTGGGGAATGCAGTACACTGTGAGATCACATATCACATATTCCAGCTGTTGGGGAATGCAGTACACTGTGAGATCACATATCACATATTCCAGCTGTTGGGGAATGCAGTACACTGTGAGATCACATATCACATATTACATATCACATATTCTTTATTGCACAGAAACTAAGATATTTACGTAAACACAGGTATTATTTGAAGAACAGTTTAATTGCGACCTCTCGAAACAACATCACACGACAGACATCACCAGTGATAAAGAAAGTATTTTTTTTTACATACAGGCACATACATTACTTCTGGCCCCACACTAGGATACCCTGTGTCGTGGCAACCAGAAACATCCAAGACCTGGGGTTTTTTTTGTCCCCAGCCGGGATTCGAACCCGGGACCTCTCGCATGTTAGGCAGATGCGCAACCGCTGAGCCACAGAGGTCGTCTTCGACGGTTCTTCGGTTCGTATTTATTCAAAAACAACGAATTCAAATCATTGAATTATTTCATAATTATAATTAGTTTTTATTCTATTGACTATTTTACAGTAACATGATGATGATTGACATCTTACCGATGATTTAATGTAGTTATTATTATTATTATTATTATTTTAATTTTATGTTTCTTAAGTTGACATTTATTTTGGTTTTTCTATTTATTATTATTTTATCATTGACATTTTACTTTCTATTTTACTTTTAAATTGTATTGGATTTATTGGACTTTATGTCTGGAAATAAAATGATTTAATTTAATTTAATGTACCTACATTGTGTGTGTTTTACAATAATTAAGTTAAAACATGCAATCATTCAATAAATAGCGCAATCATGTCAATCAATAAAAGATAATAATAATAATAAAATCAGAGATAAAATGTCAGCAGTCAACGTGAATAAAGTATAGATTTTTTCACTTAAATACAGAAAACTTCAATGCTGTCGGGCCACTTTTTTAATAAAACATTTTTTTAATTTTTTTTTTCAAACACGCCCTCTTGTACCCCCTTTCATACACACATATTTGCATCAGGGATCAAATATTAACACTAAATAAATATGCATCCGATAAGTTATACACAGGAAACCTTTTATTTTTAACTTTATTTTTCACTTCCCAGTACATTTTGGCCTGAGTGGGTCAGCTGATTTGTATGGAGAAATGACAAAAAAAGTTGCTCTGATCAAATCGGTTCATAACGAAAGTTGCTCAGAATGATGTCCCTAACAAATGGACAAGTACATATTAAAATAGTATTTACAATACACAGAATATTAATATGAATAAGTAACCATAATTCTTAAAACTACTGTATTAACTGTATATTTGAGTACCTTGTAATTGGCGTAACATTTTATAATGTCACTTGCATATAATACTAAAATCTGTAAGGTTTACCTGAATAAATCAAATAAATAAATAAAAACAAAGAAGTTTCTCAATTTGCGTTAATTCATTCACATCTTGTAGAGCTAAACTTACTTCTTTCTCCTTCTGCGCCTTATCCCTTCTGACAGCTTCTAGAAGCTCCTTCGCGTGCTTCTGAGCTTCCTCCGAGCTCGGGGACGGCTGGAGGGGGGGTTGTGCCTCTGTGGGGGGCTGCGTTGAAACAAAACATAATATAAAGCCCATTAATGCCCCTCGGATATGAGTAAGATTGAGCCATACTCGACCACGCTGGCTCAGTGCCGGTTGATGGAGGGTTTATATCGGGGGCCATGAATCACTCGCGTCGCTCAGGATTCTAACACTTGAATCACTCGCTACACTCGTACAGTCACCTTCCTCCCGACGACGGTCCACGCTCTCCACTCGACACATATATTGCACTGTCCATTCACAGCAAAATCGGTATAGTAGTCTTTAGTACCAAATGTCTGCTAACCTTCACCACTTTTTAGGGTTCCGTTAGAGAAACAATAAGGAACCATTTTTTTTCCATCAAACCTATATGTGTGGGGTGTCTATAGATAGGTCTTTGAAAATGACGTTGAGGTTCCTCAAACCATTTTTCCTCAAAGTCAATCATTAAAGAGGCAGACCCTTCCAAAGTGGAAAAAATTGTGTCCCCCCCACGCCCCCTCTAACTTTTAAACAGTGAAAATAAAAATAAAATGCTGTGGATCTCAATACAAACTTTCAACGAAAATTGGTTTGAACGAAATATAATAAGACGTTGTCAAGATATAAAACATTTATTAAAACCGCAAAGATAACTTTGTCATTCATACAAACACTATGAAAAACAAAGTTACAACACAAACAAGTCTTATAATAACATGTTACTATGTAACCTTCATTGGCGAGTCCGACTCGCACTTGGCCACTTTTTTCGACTGACCTTTTCGATAGGCGTGGGTTGCATGGGTTCGCTGGGCTGCGTGGGTCCGCTGGTGCCGGCCCCGCTGATTGGTCGCCTCACGCACACATCGCCGTCACATACCACCTGCACACACACACACACACTTTAGTACCAAAACAAAAACAATCTCTCTAGTATACAGGTGTAACAGAAAGGGGTGTACTGTACAAGCCGAAAGGGGGTTGTTATGGACGGAATTCCGAACAACTTTCACTATGGGACCGACTTGATCAGAGCAACTTTATTTTTCATTGCTCCAAACGTTTTGGTCCGGGCGGTCAGCTGATTTGTACAGAGAAGTGAAAATTAAAGTTGCTCGGATCAAATTGGATTCATAGTGAAAGTTGCTCAGAATAATGTCCCTAACAACCCCCTAAAATATGACTACACCCTTCTGTTACACCCTGTATATTAAGTTGTAAATTATTTAGTAACTCTCAATAACTTAACATGGCGTCACGCCTTTTCCAATACGGGGTAGCAGTTTAGCCAGTTTCTCATTTCTCCATTTCTTGTGACATGGGGCTAACCCATCGCCGCAGCTATAGAGTAATGACGGTTTCCTCACGACGTTTTCCATCACCGTTAGAACGTCCGATGTGACAAATTACTCGGTACTGGGATTCGAACCTGTGTCTCCTGCGTGAGAAGCAGGCGTGCAACCCACTGCAGTCTATTCGTGATAAGAATGCAGTGAAATTTAAATTTAAATCTGTTAACACACACTCACAGGACAGGACACAACCTTCGCGTTCGAAAGTTTGCCTTCAACTGGTCACTGTGAACTTGGATTGATAATTGGAAACGATTTGATTGGTTACGGGGCGCGGCCAGGCCGCCGGACAGTGATGACTTTACTGCATTCTTATCACGCATAGACTGAAGTTGTATTCAACAAACGTTCGCACACGCAACCTATGTACGATGACGGGCCGCCAGACAGTTTCGCAGCGGCTGACCAACCACAGCTCTCTTACCTCGTCCCCCGCCGCCCGTAAATTGGTGAGTTGTGTTTCAAAGGAAAATGTATCTATGCGCTCTCCACTGGGTAAGTGCTCCCTGGTTTAAGCGTATTGCGTACCTCGTACTCTTGTCCAGACTTGGTGACCTCGTGATGTTCAGTCTTCTGCAGTTTCGCGGCGGGCCCGGCAGAGGTCTCTGTCGACGAGACAATATTTTCATATGTTCAGGAATTATATGCAGTTTCTCATAAGAAGTGGCAGAGGCATAATACGCTATTAGTGCCCGTGTAAGAATAAATCTAAGAATGCACGTCCGAGGTAGATACCCAAAACGCTAATCGGGAATCGTCGATATTAATCCATAAATAACCGGCCAAGTGTGAGTCGGACTCGCGCACGAAGGGTCCCGTACCATTATCTATAAAAAACCGCAAAAAATATATATTTTTGTATGGGAGTCCCCCCTAAATATTAATTTAATTTTAATTTAATTATTTATTTTTTATACTCAATATATTGTGAACATTTTAAGTGTCTACCTGCTACCATTATCAATATCGAGCAAAAATTCACGTTTGTTGTATGGGAGCCCCCTTAATATTAAATTTCTTTTGATAGTATTTGTTGTTATAGCGGCAACAGAAATACATCATCTGTGAAAATTTCAACTGTCTAGCTACCACGGTTCATGAGATACAGCCTGGTGACAGACAGACGGACGGACGGACGGACGGACGGACGGACGGACGGACAGACAGCGAAGTCTCAGTAATAGGGTCCCGTTTGGCACCCTTCGGCTACGGAACCCTAAAAATGGCTTTACAATATCAAAATTGTACGAGTATATTTCTGGCCATATTGTATTTTATTTATACAGTCAATTGAAAAAAATACAGGGTAAAATCATGACGTCATTATGCCATATTTAAAAAAACTCATGACAGAAAAACCGGTATGAGAGTTCCTAACTGTTTTTTTATTAGCATTAAAATACTGTATTATTTAAACTTCAAGAGAGACTTAAATTACCTGGTACTTCCTCATCCCTGGCCCTCGCTTGACTTGTCTTCCCTACATGGCTGGCCACAGAATTCGCCACAGGTTTGGCCTCAGGGTTCGCCACAGGTTTGGCCACAGGGTTCGCCACAGGTTTGGCCACAGGTATGGCTTCAGGGTTCGCCACAGGTTTGGCCTCAGGGTTCGCCAGAGGTTTGGCCACAGGATTGGCCACAAATGGTGTGGACGTAGGTTGGGCCATAACTGGGGCCACTGTGGCTTCGGAATGTAGTAAGTTCGCTGTCTGGTCTCTGATGATCTGGGCTGATGTTGATGGTTGGATCGGTTGGGTTAGCTGGGTGGCATGTGGGTTTTCTTTGCCTGTAATAGAATTAAATTTTATTTGTAATTTATTGGATAAGAGATTTGTGATTGATTGATTGAATGAATGAATGAAATATAAATACTCAATGAATGAATGAATGAATGAAATATAAATACTCAATGAATGAATGAAGAATGAATGAATGAAATATAAATATTCAATGAATGAATAATGAATGAATGAATGAAATATAAATACTCAATGAATGAATGAACAATGAATGAATGAAATATATATACTCAATGAATGAATGAAGAATGAATGAAATATAAATACTCAATGAATGAATGAAATATAAATACTCAATGAATGAATGAAGAATGAATGAATGAATGAAATATAAATACTCAATGAATGAATGAAGAATGAATGAATGAAATATAAATACTCAATGAATGAATGAAGAATGAATGAATGAAATATAAATACTCAATGAATGAATGAAGAATGAATGAAATATAAATACTCAATGAATGAATGAAGAATGAATGAAATATAAATACTCAATGAATGAATGAAATATAAATACTCAATGAATGAATGAATAAATGAACAAATGAGGAATGCATAATAGAATGAAATAATGACTGAATTAAAGTTAGAATGAACAGTAACATCACATCATCATCACCATTCAATATGTTTGTGTCACTCTGGTTCACTGAAACAGCACAAATACTGAAATTAAATAAATAATCTCAACTGACGGTGATCGAGCAGTATCCGGTCGATCCTGGCGGCCAGGTTGTCGGGTTCGATGCCCGCGCAGACCACCTCCAGGGGAGTGCCGTGCCGTCCGATGAAGAACAGGGACGGGACCGGCACAAACTGGTCTGTGCTGCGAGTTAGGGCAAGTATTTGGACACAAACGGGACCTCCTAGTACGGATACCAGTCTCTCACATAGATAAGACAAAACACATAGCACCGAAGTTAAACTATGTTACACCATGTAAACCTATGTGAGAGAACAAAATAAAACTTTTTGTATTTTTGTACTTATTTAATTTCTCAATGGGCGATTTTTTTTAAAAACAACTTCAGTAGTTCCAAATTCCTCACTAGATGTCGTACGCACGACATGGGGTTGGCTTTTTTATCGTTCATCCTTAATTTCATTATAACCGGCCAAGTGCGAGTAGGACTCGCGCACCAAGGGTTCCGATCACACTTGGAGAGCGTAACACGTGTAATTAGGTTTCCACATAAAAAACTAAAGTGTGATGTCATCCATGTAAACGAAATTGAATATTTTTTAGAAAGACAGAAATTTGCAGTTTTCAGATTTTTCCCTTTATTTGTGCTATAAGACCTTGCTTCGTGCCAAATTTCATGATTCTAGGTCAACGTAAAGTACCCTCTAGGTTTTGATTCCCTTGCGAATATCAGCAATTTCAGCAAAATTGAGACATATGCGGTATCTTTTGATTGCGTTGACCTTTAAGTTTGATTTTTTCACAACTTTAAGTGTTCACAGACTTAAGTAATCGATATTAATTTCAACTTAATACCTCCATGCGTTTCTGAGAAAAAGTCTTAACAGACGGTGAGACAGACAGACAGACAGACAGACAGAAAACAGTTTTCGGATTTCTTCCTTAACTTGTGCTATAAGACCTTCCTACATTCCAAATTTCATGACCCTAGGCCAACCGGAAGTACCCTATAGGTTTTGATTCCCTTGCGAGTTCCATGCGAGTTCATACAAATCCAGCAAAATTATGACATAATATCGCGGTATGTTTTGATTGCGTGGACCTAGAAGTTTAATTTTTTCACAGCTCTAAGGGACTATAGACCTGAGTAATCGATATTAATTTCAACATTATACCTCCACGCGTTCCTGAGAAAAAGGGTCGTGACAGACGGACGGACAGACGGACGGACAGACAGACAGACAGACAGACGAACAACAAAGTGATCCTATAAGGGTTCCTTTTTCCTTCGGATCGGAACCCTAATAAAAAGGTGTTTGGCAGTCACTTTTCATATCGGAGTGCTTTTCTTTTTGCGACAAAATGCTATTTTTTCTGGAAATCGAAAATGAAAATTGTAAAATTTTGGCGAATGAAATGTAATTTGCTGACAATATTATTGACAATATATGTGTCAGCGGCCGATCGTAGAATTGGGCACATCATGATGTGCCCAAACGTGAAATATTGATCAAGAAACGATGAAATTACTGCGGTAGCTTAGATGAAAATAGAAATAGTTTCTTTTGCCTAAAAAATAATAAAGAAGACTAAAGGGCGCGAGCGCAGCAAAAAGGATACAGATCCTGGCGAAATGCACGTAGTTCTCTGAGCCGCTCTGCAGCTTGATGGAGAGGAAGTCTCCCTCCGCAGAGAGCCGCTTCAGTATCGGGGCACTCATGAGGGTGGCGGCTAGCTCAGTGGACTGTGCATTGTCACCTGGGGACATGGACATTGTAACAATTTGACAAATATAATATACAGGGTGTAACAGAAGGGTGTACTCATATTTTCGGGGGTTGATAGGGAGACCATCCTGAGCAACTTTCTTTAAGAAACCGATTTAACAGAGCAATTTTATTTTTCATTGCTCCATATGTTTTGGTCCAGTCGTATACATAGAGAAGTGAAAATTAAAGTTTCTCTGATCAAATCGGTTACACAGTGAAAGTTGCTCAGAATGATGTCCCAAACAAGCCCCTAAAATATGACTACACAATAACTAAACATAAACACATTTACATTTAAGTACTGGCACATACATTGCTTCTGGCCCCACACTAGGATACCCTGTGTCGTGGGAACTTGGAGGAACTTTTCGGCGTAAAGCTATCTTTCTCAATGTTTGTAAAGAGTTAGCTATCGCCAAGTGAGTCCTATGGTGGTCCTAAACGGCCAGGTTTTGCTGCAATACCTATATATGTTAGAAAAAGACACCAATAGTTGCCGGCCACATATTGCAGTGAAAATACGGCCCGATTAGGAGCACCTACATACAGATGATGAAATGTACTGAATTGAACACCGCCTAATCTTTGCCGGCTTACCAAAGTCTATAGACGCATGAACTACATTAATACTGGACAGCAGTTGTTGGAACTATCCACAAAAAGCTTTTCTCGGGTTCCTGTCTACCGCATATTCTAGAATACTAGGATGAATAAACGTCAGAAGATAACAAATCCCTTTCTTTTCTTACCTTCGACGAAGACGACGAAAATTGCATTTCTCTGTTTGGAGAGGGCGACTGCCTCCGCAATACTTCCGCCAAACCAAAGCATCGTGGTTTATTCCGTGGATATTTACTGCAGGCTAGGCTACAGTCTGTAGCCGTTGTTATTTGTTAATTTTGCAAATCCAACAAAACTATTGCAATGGATGGATGACACTTCACATTTTTTGACAGCTTGACGTGTGTTTATTTTTGTTTCTCCTCATTTTTTTTGTAACCCGAACAAATTCAATTGTACATTTCCTCCTTTTATTCACTATAAAATTTGTGTAATTTTTAATTTTGTCATGCTAGCTGCGAGAGTGAGACAAACGATTAAAAAAAAATCTTTGTCTATGGTGCTCCATATGTTGTTGCTACTGGTTCATAGATGGCAGTGTGTTAATCCAGTTAGTTTCTGCTACTTGGCAACAGATGTCGCGAGTAGATATAGTGTTACAAATAATTTACTACCTGCATTAGTTTTGGCGGCATCTCTGTGCGAAGCGGTTACGCATCTGCCTACCATGCGAGAGGTTCCGGGTTCGAATCCCGGCTGGGGACAAAAAGAAACCCCGGGTCTGGATGTTTACATGTTTGTGATGTCGCTGTTTCTGGTTCCCACGACACAGGGTATCCTAGTGTGGGGCCAGACAGAAGCAATGTGTATGTGCCTGAATGTAAATGTTTATGTATAGTTGTATTCAATAGCCGCGTACCTACTCAATGAGCGAGGCAGCGCGCAAGGCAACCGCACGATGCGACTGAGGAATGGAACGTTTCCGTTGGAACTTGGAACTAGGTAATTGATGTCGGAAGAATTCTATTCTATTGAATTGAAGGTGCTCGATCGAAAATAGGAAAGGAGACGGAGACCGAATATTAAATTCATCTTTGCCTTCGCCAACGTCCATACCATGTTGAATACACCGGTTCTCGTCCGATCACCGAAGTTAAGCAACATCGGGCGAAGTCAGTACTTGGATGGGTGACCGCCTGGGAACACTTCGTGTCGTTGGCTTTTTGTTTATTTTTTTCCAAATTTATTTATTTCTAGAACACGTAGGTATTTTTTGTACTTAAAACCCTTTTACCGATACGGGATGGTAAAGCCACAAAGGCAAGTTATTCAATACTCCATTACTACACTACAGGGCCCATCGCCCATCGCATATGCACTCGAATACCTTATACGGAACCCAAAGCAATAAGAGATAGACACATCTCTCCAAACACTTTAGCCGTGAAATGCTCCACATACTAACACTTCCCTTCATCTCGTGTTATTTTTGAACAGTCCATCGGGAGAAGTGATTAGCCAATTTGTTTGTCGAAGGCTGACGACTTTACGCTTCGACGCGTGGCGTCTCGGCTTTACTTTTATTGCACTGGCAACACTTTGCCTTAAGTTGACGCTGACTGAAATGTTCAGTTGGCGGCATGTTTTGGAACTAATCATATGCAATTTATATTTTTCTGGGTAGGTACCCTAACCTTCACCCCACACGGTCAACCGACAAAAATACAAAAAGTATTGTCCACAAATAGGTACTTTTGTCCACAAAAAGCTACTTACTTACAGATAATTGTACAAAACACATGACATAGACGAAATTAGCCTATGTTAGTCAGACCTCCATTAATTTAGAAATTAAAATACCATATCTACAGGGTGTTTGGAGTATGAAGCAACAATTTTTTTTGGGGAGTAGAGGACATCATTCCGAACAACTTTCACTATGGAAGCGATTTGATCAGGAAACTTTTTTTTGACATCTCAATACATTTTGGTCCGAGCGGTTATCAGATGATTTGTATTATAGATAGAGAAGTGAAACATAAAGTTGCTCTGATCGAATCGGTTTAATAGTGAAAGTTGTTCGGAATGATGTCCTATACTCCCCAAAAAAAATTTGTTAAGACCCTGTTTCAATTTTATTGTCGATAACCCCTATTGAACAGATAAATCTGAAATTTTACATACAAAATGTATTATTTATCTGTTAAATAGGGCTTATCCAAAACAATTGAAACAGGGCCAAAAGGTCTTACATCTAGTTAATTTTCTTAACACTTTCGTGTCTCTCTGAAAAGCGCCACATTCTAAACACAAACATTGATCGGGCAATACTGAAAATGAAATGAGGCGCGAAATGCGGTGTCGGTTTCGCGCCTTTTGCTTTGGTCGTCTAAAAATGGCTACCGTTTTGGTGCAACAGCTGAAGAATAATTATTCTGTTTGTAGTTAGTGTTTTAGCAAGGTGTTTTCGTATTACTGGCATTTATTTTGGAATTGACGTTTCTGTATTTTGAGATACAACAATAACCATACAAAACTTCAGGGCGTGTCAAATTTTATAGTGCTTATCTATGATAAATAAATATACATTGGTACCCACCCAAGAGAAGCAACGAGAGCACAGGGCCGTCCGCGACGACGCTGGCGGGACGACATCGTCGAAGCGGCGGGAGTGGAGCAGACTGGCCAAAGACAGAGATTTGTGGATGAAGTTGAAGGAGGCCTTTCTTTACCCGTAAATGTCATACATATGCACTTATTTCAAATAGTTTTTAAATATTATCTTTTCATTTAGAACTTAATCTAAAAGTAAATTTTAGGTTAATATAGATTTTTTCTTTCTTTCTTTCAGTTTTTTAAGTGCAAAAATGCATTTTCCTCTCCACGCAAACTGGAAATAAGCCGTCCACTGACTGTGACGCCGTAACTCGGAACGCATCAGTAACTTCCCGCGCAAAGAGACGTCAAAAAACGCGCGCAATCATCAATCAATTTCAATTTATCAAGTTGACAGCTCGACTCCATGGCGCGAAATGGCTGTACTAATAAAAGAAAATCTAATCCCTACGTGTTATATCAATGAGGGGTCTATTGGTTGGTAGGGTTTTGATGTTGGCTCAGATTCTGACTTAAATTGTCTTTAGGTAATTAGGTAATTACCTACCTACCTTTACAGACATCTTATATTCCTGCCAATGATTCTTAATATAATAGATACTCTGACTTAAAACAACGACTTTTATTGACAACGTTCATCGTCCACTTGTAGCTAAATAACACACCGTGCAACAAATCTACAAATGGAAACGACTATAGTTCTTCTATCGATCGTTACGAAAAACTTGGTAGGTATGTGCACTTAGTTCAGATGACAATACAATGAGATGGGCTACCCCCTGCCACGCAAAATTGAGTATGGGAAAAGGCGTGACGCTATGTATGAAACGGGTAGAGGTTCCTCTACTCTAAGAGAAAGAATTATTACATTTTACAAGTTTATTTAGAGTGAAATACCGTGGCCTGGGTGTGGATTTCACAGAACTCATATGGTTAATTCTTAAGGGCAGAGTCTCCCCTGACAGCTCTTCTCTTCTGTCTGGATGCGGCAGTATGCAGACATGCTTTACGAGGGCTGGACTTCAGCAAGCCAGGAGTAGACTGAGGAAGTGTCTCCAGCGACAGAGACCCAGGATAGAGAAGGGGTGTGCAGGGAACCCTGTAAAGATCAGATCAGTCTGAGTACCTACTTGAGGTGATAGAGTGATTACAAGGCTCCGTCGCACGCAGAAGCCGCGACGGGAAGTGTCAAGTTTAGCTATCAAGGGCGTTGTAATCGGGTCAGAAAGTGTAGGGACAGAGAGACAGAGATATTTACAGACAGAAACTAGGAATGACCACAAGCTAGACAGTAACATATCACAAGCGTAGGGGAAGAGAATCATAATATGTATATACAGTGCCTATTTACAAGAGTACAGCACAAGTAAAAAAATAGTTTAGACGTGTAACACTCTGTGGTGTAACATGCTCTCGATTTGGAGCTCAAGCAAAGAGTGACTCGAAGAATCGCCATGACAGACGAGCACCAGTGGCATGATTCTCGTGCCTTCGATATACGGATACTTATCGATACCTATATTGACAGATTCCCATACAAAATCACTCGACACAGGTGTAGATATCGTATATCGAATGCGCGAGAATCATGCCACAGGCTTGAACCAAACTAATCTGCCAGTCGGCTTGCAAAACAAAGACGTTGGTATATGCTACATGTTACTTAGGTGTATGTTATTGATATGTTATTGTTATTGTGTTGTTAAAAAAAAAACTTTTAGACCTTAAAAAGTAAATATCCATAGGACGCAAAGCAGTCTCGTTAAGCACTGACGACTCTACTAATTGTAAACGTCTCCAAATTAGAATTAAGTAAGTACATTTAGACTAAACACCGGCTTAATTAATTGCGTCGTCTCAAAGTTGCGGTATGTTAATTTGAATTCTTGACGACGCATGTCGTGCTTAAATCTTTTTCTGGATGTGCGACATCGACTTGAGAGGCAGCGGATGTGTTAATAAGCGCAGAGTGCATGCAACATAAGTTTGCGTACGGTGCCAAGTCGAATCTTCCACAATCCTCATTCCTCAAGGCCTCATATATGTAGTAATGAATACACAATAAACATTTGAGTTTTGAGTTTTGAGATCACTGTCTATAGACCTGCAGAATCTCATTTTGCATTTATTTCAATAAAAATATTCCTAAATAAGATATCAAAACGGCTACTACTTATTGGTACATACTCTACCAACGCACTGAGCCATTGTGGTAGAATAAGGCTCAATCTCACTCGTATCCGGGTAAAGGCCTGGCCTCCTCGGTGTGGATATTAATGGGCTAAATGATAAGGATAAATAATATATCAAAGAAAACGACTCGAATACCCTAACCTAAGCCGAATGCTTGTCTTTACGTCGCGCGCGGCCGCGACGACGACGGCGCGGCGGCGGCGGCGCGGCGCTCCGTGTACCACGTGACACCTCCGGTGCCGAATTACCGAGCCACCAACTTAGCTGACGTGGGAAAAATTGGTACCTACTACGGACTTGACATCCGCCATCAAAGAGAATACATAGAATACATACTATGTCCGCTATTATGAAGACTACTATGACACTAGCGACCGCTATCAGCTATCACTATCAAGCAAGGTTGGTGGCACTCTGTTGCGAGCACTCTCATCAATGTTGCCGCCATTTTTTTTTCTTCGGTGATTTGTCGTCCAAAGTAGTTCTGCCGTAAACAGTCTGGTCTGCAAGGAGGCGTGATCATTGCTGAACACTTTCCGTTTCAGCTGGCGGGCGTTGGATTTATTAGCCTGAATCTACAGAGCGGGACTAAAAGGGGACTAAAGAGGGATTTTAAAATATTAAAAGTACTTATTTTTTTTGCTTTAAGTATTTGACATTTTACAAGTAAGTATTACAAATTCCTGGCTGAAAGTGGACACAGTTGTGTCTCTGCCATCCGGTAACCGAAAAGGCATGACGCTATACAAGGTGTAAATGAATTAACGCAAAATGAGAAACTACTTTGTTAGGGACTACATTTTGAGAAACTTTCACTATGAAACCGATTTGATCTGAGCAACTCTAGTTGTGTATAATTCTTTATTTAACCTAATATTTTGTGTACTGTCTCTGTATCTTGTGTTGGCTCTCACACGTTTTGGTTTTTAATACTGTAAGTGTTACCTGCTTTGGTAAATATTTTTTTTAAATCTTTAACTCTATTTTTCACTTCCCAGTCATTTGGGCCTGAGTGGATCAGCTGATTTGTATGGAGAAGTGAAAAATAAAGTTGCTCAGAATGATGTCCCTAACAAAGTAGTTTCTCATTTTGCGTTAATTCATTTACACCTTGTATATTGTAGATGAAAATTCCTCAGGTAAACAGTATGTTATCTGAGGATTGAAAAATCGGTGGTTGAAGAAATAGAAGAGATGATTCTACATAGTCGGGCCATAAGTTCTGTCACATGGGTAAAATTTCGAATTTAGAATAGAGGCCACAAAAAAGTTATGGGAATTCGAAATTTGAATATTTCAAGAAAATAAAAATATAGGTTTTCTGGAATATTCTTCATTTTCCAATATGGAGTGGACGCGCAAAGAAGACAGAGTCGCAATAATTGATAACCTTTCATTTTGATAAGGTACTAAAATTAGAAAACCATTTCGAGATTTAAGTGTTCTGAGCTCTTAGATATTTTTTTCAGAATGTTTAGATCAGTAATTTAAGAGTTAAATAATAAAAACTGAAATTTTGTCCAAATTATCAATTTCAGGATTTATGGCATGTGTTCCACAGGCTAGATATAAATAAAAAAGCAACTGTCAGTCATCATCTGTCATCTAAATTTTGTCATTGCTGGTTGTCAACTTGTCACGAAGTTGCACAACAACAAAAGAGTATTTACACATATTGACAGTGCGTTCCGCGACATCGCCGTCAGCGCCATAATCGAATACAGCGTCTATGATGCCATCGTTTTGTATCGCCAACAGCTCAAAACTGACTCGGACTGTAATCGATTTTGGCGTGACTCGGAACAGGGGGTGATATTATGACAGAATATCATCTTTTTAATTTTTATTGATGCAATGACGGGCAAAAGTTCAACGTTTTATAATCCCGACATTGTACTTACGCCCTTTTAGAATGAGTAACTCTAAAAATCTTGAATTATAACTTAAAAATAAGAATAAACACTAAAATAAAAAATACGGGTCCCATCGTTTCCCATCTATTTTCGTATGAGATAATAAAACCAGCTGCTATTTTTTTTGAATTGTTATCAATTGCATTGCATCGTTGCGGCCACGCACCAACAGTAATTTTTAAACTGCTGAAAAATTTGAAAATTCCACTGAGATTCATTTATCGTACTATCAAACGATTCAGGGAAGATTCAAGTTTAAATGATAAACAAAGAAGCGGTCGACCTCGTACTGTTCGGACTCCAGCGGTCATCAAAGCATTGAAGGCGCGAATCCAACGAAATCCTGTCCGCAAGCAAAAAATGTTGGCTCTGCAGATGGGACTAAGCAGAACCACTGTTAAAAGAGTATTGAATGAAGACCTAGGACTGCGTGCTTACAGAAAAAGAACAGCACATCTTCTTAACGCACGGCTGAAGAAAATCAGACTCGAAAGATGCCGGGTTTTGTTAAGACGGTACGCAGGTAAAAAATACCGCGAAATACTTTTTTCGGACGAAAAAATTTTTAATGTTGAGGAGAGTTACAACAAACAAAATGATAAAATGTATGCACAGTCTAGTGAAGAAGCGAGCAAACGTGTGCCACGTGTTCAGCGTGGCCATCACCCTTCGGCATTCATGGTTTGGCTTGGGGTCTCCTATTTTGGTCCAACAGAGGTGTTTTTTTGTGAAAAAGGAGTGAAAACCAGTGCCCTCGTATATCAAAACACAGTCCTAACAAACATTGTGGAACCTCTTTCACAAACAATGTTCAAAAATAGGCACTGGGTTTTCCAGCAGGATTCTGCACCGGCCCATAAGGCGAAAAGTACCCAAAACTGGCTCGCGACCCATGGAATCGTCTTTATCAGGCACGAGGATTGGCCCTCCTCCAGTCCAGACTTGAATCCTTTGGATTATAAAATATGGCAGCACTTAGAGGAGAAGGTCTGCGCTAAACCCCACGCAATTTGGAGTCACTTAAAGCATCTCTGATTAAAGCAGTCGCCGATATTGACATGAATGTCGTGCGTACTTGGATTGATGACTGGCCTAGCAGATTGAAGGCTTGTATCGAAGCCAGAGGAGGAAATTTTGAATAATTTTAGTGTGGTTTAAATCTGTATTTTGTACCCTTTCATTTGATATATAAATGGTTGTAGTGCGTAACTCATTGTGTCATTTATTTAACTTTCCATATGTGACAAAACTTATGACCAGACTATGTATAACTAACGTGAAAATTCACAAAAAGGGGGGGTAGATCCTACCAAAATGGATCCTAGCGGACGGAGGGATAAATGAATCACCTTATTAAAAGTGGACTATCATAAAATATAACACAGTAAAAGTGCCGTCAAAATAAAAAAAAAACAATAAATATAACTTTAATAAACGAAACGAAAAGCCACCCCAAATATCGCCAACCAATATTTAAGGAACCCCAAAATGGAAGCGCGGGCACGCTGCGGAACCACAAATTAACAAATTGTATTTTGTAGAGGTTCTACAGAGTAGAGAAGATATAGAAATACTGATGGAAAAACTGGCAATGAAAAGGAAAACAGACGTAGGTCGTAGATTACATCCTTAGAAAAATAATTGGCCAAGTCAAGTCACACATTTTGGTAACGTAACGGCTGATTGACGAGACGGTCTTCGATTCGTATTTCTAATGCCTGGAAGAGCTTCTGGTTCATGAAGGAACTAATGAAAGGAAACCTTCCGCTGACTCTCAAGCGTAAAAAATAAATAATAGCAGTTTATGAAACTGTTGCATAATGAGGGGTGCAGGTGGAACTAATGTGAAAAGTCTGTATTGATGACAGATCCGTTGCATTAAGTTGCGTAGAGCTGGCGCCCCCTAGTATCGAAAAAAAAAGTTTCTTTATAATGTTATTTTTATTCGAGAAGCAATACTGCTTCTCAAATAAAAAAATAATCATTATAACACGTGTTATAATTTATTTTTTAATTAGATTACGGTAATTGCGTTTTTAAAGTACGTCATTATGAATTCGATTTCAAGTTTGTAATTCGAACTTTGACATGAGACTCATGAGAGTAGATAAAAAAAATAAAGGGTTGGTACTACCAGACCCTCATTATAGCCTCTACAACATTCTCTGTACTTCCGATACCCTGCGTCCACCCACTTAGGGTCTTTGCCGTGAACCGTTCAATTGCGATGACAAATACCCTCGAATTTCCAGCAAAATGATGGCTCCGATATCCGCTACCCTAAAATACCCTCAATTAAGCGGCGCTGGTTCAGTGTTTGCGACAAACTATTTGTTGTTTTTGGACAATGTTGGATATAGGTATTTTTCTCCCCAATGTTGTCCAGTGTCTCTGAGATAGGCCAATGTTGACCAAAGTTATTGGTTAGGTCAATGTTATCTAATGATAATGTGGTGGGCCAAAGCTGGCCAATGTTAGTTATTTGGGCCAATGATGGTCAGTGTATATTCAAGCAAAGTTAAAAATACCCGGCCAAGTGCGAGTCGGACTCGTGCACGAAGGGTTCCGTACCATCAATAAAAGTGGCAAAAAAAATCATGTCTGTTGTATGGGAGCCCCTTTTAATATGTTTTTGTTTTTGTATTTTTGTTATAGCGGCAAAAGAAATACAACATTTGTGAAAATTTCAACTGTCTTGCTATCACGGTTCATGAGATACAGCCTGGTGACAGACGGACAGACGGGTACGGAACCCTAAAAAGAAAACATTTAATTAGTATCCTAAATCATCAAAACATATTGATTTACGAATCTAAAACAATTCCTATTAATAAATTGAAAACATGCAAAGTTTTTAGATATCTATAGGTAAATAATGGCTAAAAAGTAACACTTAAAATTAGGTAAAAACATTTATCTCTTTATGTTTATTTGAAGCCAAGTCCAAAGCCAAGGCCAAGTCAAACCCAACATTGGCCCAAAGCTATCAAATTACAAACAAAATATTTATTCGATAATCGACCGAGTGAAATATTGATGTCGCACTCTAACTCGAATTAGACATTTGTTTACGTAATCGCGTGTTTAGTTCGCGTGACACAAATTCATTATTGTCTGAGCATTGCGACCTAATTGCTGTGTTTAGGACATACTGTTTGACATGATACGTATGAATTCATTATTTTCGCTGATGTGTGTTCGATTTTTTAATACTTTGTCAGAGTAACTCTACCTCATAAACTCAAGACTTTGACTAGGTAAGTACTAAATTACTTATAATAATAAGCAATTTAGTACTTACCTGTTATCTAACTACCTGTACTATTTGACCATATAAATATTGGAGTTACCCTTATCCACAGAAGAGATAATCCTTATCTTTACACTTTGGCAAGAAATGCAAATATGGCAACATAATTATGTGACATATAAGGCACTGCGTATTGTGGTTGACAAGCCAAGGCAGAAAGAAGGATGCAAACTCTATGGACAAGCCAAATATTTCACCAAAGAAAACACGCAGTAGTCTGCAAATGTTGCCATTATTTAATTTCCACTGTGGACATAAAATGCTAGGTTATTGGAAAAATGGGCCATTTTCACCAAAAACTTATTAACGATTAGCGTCCTAATTCTATTTGATATGTGTCAAACTTAATTGTGATTAACGCGCTAATCACAATTAGTGTTTTTGGTACAAATGGACCGTGTTGATTATTGTAATTTCATCACAAGAACACAATGGATTCGTAATTAATTAAGGTTAATCTCTTAATAATAATTGTCCTATGAGTTTATGCAATAAAATAAAATAACTAACCACAAAATACTTTTATTCGGCACGCGCCAAAATAAATCCGCGCGCTTTCTCGCTGACAGCCGGAAGGGGCGTGGCTTCCGGCCGCGTTCCGTTTCATCCTAATGCGAGTTCGCAAATGATGCGTTTAACAGTTGACGATGAAAACGGAACTGTTTGGTCTGCGCAAGGAGGTTTTAACTCTCATACTTCTCTGAGATATTTTTGGACTCTTACAAAGTTTTCTGCTTGCTAACGAAGCAAACCAGCATAGCATCAGAAACAAATGTAGTAAGTACATGCTAATGGCTAGATGTTAGAACTTACTATAGGTACCGAGTACCGTGCAATTCAAGGGTTAAGTAGAGATAAAAACGCCTCTATCTACCATCTCTCTAGTATGCAAATGACAATATAAAATAAGTACAAGCTAATTAGAGCACACACTTACAAAGGCAAGCATAAGTTATCTCTAACAAGAGATTTGTTTTGTTTTCTTTTGTCGTCTTTCAGCACTAAACTTTTTAAGCGGCAACCCTAATTGGTCTGAAAATAATTTAGTTTTAATTAGTAATTTAAGTATCTACAGAATGATGGTAGTTGATGATTGACCGATAAGCCTGCCCCTTGTTAGTGAAGCGTGAGTCAAGGAGATGGCAGTCAAAATCTCAATTCAATTTCTTAATATTAAACCTGTCTAACAGGTTAAGGTTATAATAGGTTAGGTTAATTTCTTGTTTTGGAGATTTCACGGTATTTAGATATAGACACAGGTTCTCTCTTGAGAACCTGGAAATATTGTTGATTTTTAGGGTACTTACCGTACCCGAAGGGTGTCAAACGGGACCCTATTACTAAGGCTCCGCTGTCCGTCTGTCCGTCCGTCCGTCCGTCAGTGGGTCCTAGGGCACGAACCGAAACAACAAACAAACAACACG
The DNA here is from genome assembly GCA_963457715.1 of Argyresthia albistria. Lineage (NCBI taxonomy): Eukaryota > Metazoa > Arthropoda > Insecta > Lepidoptera > Argyresthiidae > Argyresthia > Argyresthia albistria. The sequence continues at coordinate 6,443,744 of OY735279.1, read as the reverse complement.
AACAACAAATACTAAAACACGAGAGATATTACAAATTAAAGGGGGTCCCCATACAAGAGACTTTTTGATACACCCACGCATTTCAATATGATGGTATATTTCGCGTCAACTTACATCGTTGAGGTAGCTTAGCGGGTATGAAGTAGGCTCTCAATCCGTAGGTCGTGAGTTTAAATCACCGTGAGGGCATTTTTTTTTTAGGGTTCCGTACCCGAAGGGTGTCAAACGGGACCCTATTACTGAGACTTCGCTGTCTGGCCGTTCCGTCCGTCCGTCTGTCTGTCACCAGGCTGTATCTGATGAACCGTGGTAGCTAGACAGTTGATCACAGATGATGTATTTCTATTGCCGCTATAACAACAAATAAGTACTAAAAATCAAAAGAAATTTAATATAAAGGGGGGCTCCCATACAACAAACGTGATTTTTTTTGCTCATTTTTGCTCGATATTGATAATGGTAGCAAGTAGACGCTTAAAATGTTCACAATATATTGAGTATATTATTTACTTAAAAAATAAATAATTAAATTAAAATTAAATTAATATTTAGGGGGGCACCCATACATTTTTTTTTTTGCGGTTTTTTATATAATGGTACGGAACCCTTCGTGTGCGAGTCCGACTCGCACTTGGCCGGTTATTAATTTTCTTTTTGTTTTATTGTTTTGAGTGCTTAAGTTTTGCTGTACGATAGTACGGTACCCTTCCGACCCGCACTTGGCCACATTTTTGTTTGTTGCTCTCTAGCACTACCCGGGAAGGTCGTGAAGGGGTGGGGGTTACAATATAAGTATTTCCTTCAGACATAGCAACTACTGCCTCCCCACTAAAAGTTTTTTTAAAACAGTCAAATATTTTGCCGCCCTTTCGTCTCACCCTCAGCTGTCACAAATGTCATATTTCGATGTGCACTTCATAGTCAGTAGTAGTACAGTCGAGTTCAGCAAGGCTACCAACTTTATGTTAAAATATACATTTTGAACTTTTTGTTTTATTATTAAAAGTGTTTATGTAAGTAAGTTAAAGTTGGTTATTTTTATTGTATATATCAATTAAATAATGCTGTGAAACATCAACAAATCAAAATAAATAAATAAATAAGTAAGCAGGTAATAATAATAATAGTATCATAGTAGGTAATAATAATAGTAATAATAGTAGTAAATAATAATACAAATAAACTCGTAGCATAGCGTTACGACTTTACTCATACAGGGTGGCAGAAGCACAGTTTACCCACTTTGGCTTTATGGAATAATAAGATATAATATTAGAAAAATATGAATGGATATAATTCATTCATTTATGGTGGATATAATTCATAATTCAGAATTTCTTTATTGCACACAATTAGTTGAAAAAAAAAAGTAAATAAAAATATTTGTTCACAGGCAAGCTCTCTCTAAAAAGAGATCTCTTCCAGCAAACCAAGTTGTTGGATATGTTGGTTGTATGGATATGGATATGTTCCATGAACATGAATTAAGTGGTCTATTTTGGTTAGATGAATATGGATGTATTGTGAGAGGCCATTGCCCAGCAGTGGGACATTACAGGCTCGTAATAATAATAATGTCTTAACTTAACTGTACCATTAGGTTTATTCGTCTGTAAAAGTATTTCTGAAATAAATATCTTGTGAGAGATACCTAAGCAGCCTTTGTAAGTAAGTACATCGTTTTTGGGGTACCGTATCCGAAGGGTGCCAAACGGCACCCTATTACAAAGGCGCCGCTGTCCGTCTGTCCGTCCGTCCGTCCGTCAGCGAGTCCTAGAGCACGAACCGTGATAACTAGAAAGTTGAAATTTTCACAGAATGTGTTTATCTGTTGCCGCAACAACAACAAATACTAAAACACGAGAGATATTACAAATTAAAGGGGGTCCCCATACAAGAGACTTGTTTTGATACACCCATGCATTTCAATATGATGGTATATTTCGCGTCAACCCACATCATTGTTATAGCTCAGCTGGTATGTTGTAGGCCCTCAATCCGTGGGTTTTGAGTTCAAATCACCGTGAGTGCATAATCTTATTTATTTTTTTGTTTTATTGTTTTGAGTGCTTAGTTTTGTTGTACGATGGTATGGTACCCTTCGTGTGCGATTCCGACCCGCACTTGACCGATTTTTATCTATTGTATGTTATCTGCATGTCTGATTTGTGTAGCACAATAAATAAATTACAATGGCAATAAAAGCAAAACTTTTGTTTTACGACTGTACTCTGAAGTGACAATTTTCACTTTCGTCAAGCATTTTATAATTTGTTTTATTCAGAAAAGTACAAGCCAAAGTAATCCTTAGAAGCGTTCCTATAAGACTTATTCTATGTCCCACATTGCAATGTATTCGATTTTTTAATTTTCGGTCTACTTTATAGTGATGTACACACGTCGCGCAGGGATTTAGGTTACTTCGATTCGGAGTAATTCGTACTAGTGCTCCAGATGTTTTTTTCTTACGATCACAAATATTCCGAATTAATTATTGTCTATCTATTAAACTAGTGGCTCTGTGAGCTGTAGACCTCGCGAGTATGTCGGTGGGAAAGCTGAACTGCTAACACACATAAAAAAAATAACCCAAATAATTTTCTTTCAATAACACATACAAACTTATGAATGTACCTGGTTACGTACATGCAGTATGAAAGTAGCCGCACCAATAACTTTGTAAACTACATTTCGCGATCTTTAATACAACCTATTGACTTTTTACTAAAATTATATAGTCTGTTTCACTCTCATGGTCTTAACGAATCCAACGACACCTCATTTGTTAATATCCATCGAGCCGTTTGGGTTGTAGCGATTTTTTTACATTTTAAAACCCCATGTCTCCGCCATTTTGAAAAAAATCTGAAAACTGGCTCGAGTAAAAAATTCTATTTATTTTTCCAACCTGCTCACAAAATTTCACGAGAATCGGTTCATAAATGCGACCTGTAGAGGAGAACAACCGGACATACGAAAGCATTTTTGCCCAAACCTGAAACGGAGACGCTTCGCTCGCTTCGCTCGCTTGGTCAATAAAATAGATAAAAAATGACTATTTTTCATGTATGGCTGAAATGATGTTGCTGATTATTTTTCGTTATCGAAATTCTCTCATAAGGACATAGGCCGAACAAACTTACAATGGAGAACAACAGACGTCGGAGCAAGAGTGCTTTAGCTTATTATTTATTTTCATTGCCTAAACGGATGAACAGTAAAAAATATCAACAACTTCAGACGCTCCAGCATTCTTCAATAAATTAGTTTGTTACCCATGAAGCGGCAAAATCCCAAACATTTCATAGGAATTCCCATTTGAATAGCATGAATAAGATCACAGGAAGCAAACACATTTATAAATATCAATGCGTGGCGTTCCTAACAAGATTAGCGGAACCAACGAGTTATTCCATGGAGTGTCATCTCAACTCAACACCCGACGGCTAGGCTGAATGCACTGTGCCGTGGCATCCCGCATCGCTAATGAAAGAAAATGACTTAAAAAAAAGTTCTCATTTCAAAACTTCAAACCCTATTAGACTCCGCCAATGAGAGCACCCCTCCCTGATTGCTGGGCGTGACCAAACTCATTACTCACCAAACACGAGACCGAAACGCAACAACAGACTCTATCCATCTCTTTCTAATCCAAAGAAAGGACGCCTGCAAAAGGGATGCGAATAATTTGATTACCGAGCGCAATTTGGACGGATCGTTGAGCGGGGAGTTCAGTGTGTATATTTTAATATTTAATTTTATGGCGATATTAACGTTGTTATGAATAAGTTTATTCTATTATTGTGGATTTATGTGGGGGCGCGCTAATGGCTCGTGCTTGATGGTCGGCACTAACGGCTGGAAGCGAGATTTGTCGAATGAATTGTTTGTGATTATTGCTGGATTTGCGTTCATTTAGTTAGCTACGGGCGTTCGTTTTGCATCCACTGGTCGAGTTTTAATACTTTTTATGATATCAGAAAAAAATCAAATCATTTACCTAATTGAATTTCATGTGTCAAATAAAAATATATTATTATTAATGCAAGGCAAGCACGTTATTTTCACAGTCATAGGTATTTGCCTCCCTGTTTGCAAAACTGATTTCCATTCAAGGCATTTATCTGATTATCATGTAAGTAGGCAAATCGTTTAACATAGGACCCAGACGCTTATCCATATTTATCATCAGACCCACACACCTGGGAGTTACTTACCACAACCTTTTTAGGTACCTATCTATACAAAACTGTCCGTTCAATCAACCATGTCTTTTGTGGACGTAGGACGAGCTAGTAGGTTAACCATCCAGATTAGATAGATATTATATAACTAATCTGATCCGAAAAACCATTATAATCCGTCTAAAAGCAAGTCTTGGTATAGATAAAAAAAAACCTCAAAAGGAGTATGTATTGTAATGAAAATGGTTGCCTTGGTGATGTGATACTTTGACTATCATAAATCTGAACTAAATCGGCCTAAGATGTTGTGGTATACCCTGTAGTGTAAGTATACTCTATTCTGTGCAGAGACTGTTAAATAAAAAATAAGTCCGGGTTGTTCACTTCAATCTTATACACTTATGCAGGGCCAGCAATGTGTGGTAAGTTATTTTCTGCTGACTCTAACGACATCGGATGGATGAATAACATGTTATAGCGTCACGCCTTTTCCCATTCAAAATGGCAGAGGCACAGTTTCCAACAATACTCCATTTTGCGACGAAGGGGCTAGCCCACTGCCACAGCTATCAAATAAATCTACAAGACAGGGCTTGAAACCGGTATAAAAAATACCGGTTAATAGAGGTTTATAGAGGTTTTTAGAAAAAAAATCGCTCGGAGCGTAATTGAGAAGAGAGCGGTTATCAAACCCAAATAAACCGGTTTAAGCCAAAACTGCGAAAGGTACGGCACGCACACACGCAGAGCAGGCAGGGGATAGGGGAAGGGCAGGTTTCAACTTGTTTAAACGCGTGCAATTTGCACTTGAACTTTGAAGCGTTAGTAATTGAACCTAGTGTTTCGTCTCGAATTTTGGAAAAAAAGAAAATTAGTGACCCACAACTATATTTTCTTTCAAACATATTATCATTAGCCAACCCCCAAAATAAGTCAGCGTCGAAAGACTATTTTCTTCATTAAAATTCGTGCTCAATAATTTAAGGTTATCGTTAAAAGACTCTATAGTAGAGGATATATTGTTGTTTAGAAATAATACACTGTATAATAAATAAGTGAAAAATAAAACGATTTATTTAAATCATAACAATTTAATCAATGAAATCAATATTACTATAATTTGTTATATGTATATGATATCTCGTACTAAATACATGTATATGTATAATGTCCACTTTTACGATTCGAAATTAAACTAATTTTGCTTAAAAATGACGTCAAAATTTGCTCAATCTCGAGATTTTCTCGAATTTTAGAAGTGGCAATTACCTTTTTTTCTTTATTTAACTTAATCTGATATTGATACTTAATTGGTTTTTTATTTTGTTTTTTGGCATTGTTTATAATTATAATTGAAACAAAAGTAAACTTTAGAAAAAAACCGACTTCCATAAAACCTATTTGATTAGATTGAGTTTAATACAAACTGTAAGCCCTTATCCCCCCCCCCCCCTTTGGGGAATTAATTTTGTCAAATCCCATCTCAGTGCTACCCCCTCACGCTACTAAGGAACCTCTGTACAAAGTTTCATGGCTCTAGGGCCACCGGTTCAGGATATGCGTTGCCTGCCCGTCAGCCGCGCATTGTATTTGTACCTAGTATTGAGCAGTTCTGGTGGCCATATGTGGTCTTCATCAGCAGTTCCGCATCACAATATTATGCTTACCGTGAGTAAATGCACGAGTTATTATTAAAAACACAAAAATCACTATAGGTCTGCCTATAATATTTGAAGAGTTCCCTCGATTTCTCCAGGATCCCATCATCAGATCCTGACCTGGTGTCAATGGGACCAATGGGAAGGTAAACCCTTTCAAACAAAAAAAAACCAAATCGGTCCATCCGTCTAGGCGCTATCGGGGCACATCCATAAAAAAAACATCCGGACGAATTGTAAACCTCCTCCTTTGGGAGGTCGGTTAAAAAAACAACATTCAAATTTTTTTCTTACGTGGACTCCGACCAAAATTTCGTAAAACTGTGAAATGAAATGAAATGAAATGAAATGAAATGAAATGAAATGAAATGAAATGTTTTATTTGCCTGAAATGTGGTACAGTAAGGTGGTAATCGTAATGTATAGCTCATACACATTTCACCTGTCCAGGTATGCAAAATTTGATTACTTAAATCTAAAAGATGTCATAATTCCATTACACATTATTATTATTATACATTATTATTATTATTATTTCCGCAATGCTATATGTCTTGTACTATATTAATTGTTTTAAGATTACAGTACTCCTCTACACTATAAAAACATTCTTTTAACAGCCACCTTTGTAGTGTAGCCTTAAATTGAGTCAATGACAAAATCTTAATTGATTGTGGGATGTTATTGTATATTTTTATTAGCATTCTGTAACAGCTTCTCTTGCAAAATTCTGTTCTGCATGACGGGTTCACAATTTTATCCGGGTATCTTGTGTTGAAAGAGACTAAATCCCTGTTTTTTATAAAAATATTTGGCTGACTATAAGCAAAACACGCCATTTCGAATATGTAGAGACTTGGTAACGATAAGATGTTTAATTTTTTAAATAGAGGCTTGCATGAATCTAGCGGATGTGCATGGCAGATTGCTCTGATGCATCTCTTTTGCAAAATAAAAACTTTGTTAATCTCTCTAGCGTTCCCCCATAGAATAAGGCCATACCTTAACACAGACGCAACATATCCGTGGTATGCCATCAAAGCTGTATGCATGTCAGAGGTTCGCTGTAACCTGTGCAGAGCGTATACCTGTTTGTTCAGCGTATTACACACTTTCTCAATGTGTTGCAGCCATGAGCAATGCTCATCTATGACTATACCTAGGAAAGTGGTGGATGGGGTACGATCTATTGATATGTTATTACATTTTACATTGATATTTTGTAGAGCCATTTTATTATTTCTAAATTGAATATATTTGGTTTTTTTTTCATTGACCAATAGATTATTGGCCTCGAGCCACCCAGCGATTTTGTATATACTAGCATTTACCTCTGATTCAAATTTGCTGTCGTCGGTGCATTTAATAATCATTGAAATATCGTCTGCAAATAATACACATTTGTTATTAGTAACATCTGGCAGGTCATTTATGTATAATATGAAGAGTAGCGGCGATAGGACGCTACCTTGGGGAACGCCGTAGGTATTTATCTCAGGAGGAGACCTATGTATTTGTAGTTCTTTATCGCGTGATAGTGTGGATAATTCTACCATTTGTTGGCGGTCAGAGAGATAGCTACTCAGCCATTCCCATGCTAGGCCTCTGATACCCAGCCGTTCACATTTGTCTAATAACAAAGTATGTGGGACATAGTCGAACGCTTTAGTCATATCAAAGAATATAACGGCCACCGGCTTGCCTTTGTCCACGTACTCTATAATTTCTGTTATTAATTGATAACCTGCTAGGCTCGTGGTTTTATTTTTTTGGAAACCATTTTGCTCATGCTTTATTATTTTATGTTTGTCTAAAAACTTAATTATTCTCCTTTGCATAGCTTTTTCATAAATTTTTGAAAAAATACTAACAAGGGAAATGGGCCGATAGTTGTTTATGTCAGTCACATCACCTTTTTTATGCAGAGGTTTTACGATCGATGGTTTTAGGGCTTTAGGGAAACAGCCCGTTGCAAAAGATGTGTTGATTAAATAGCTTAAGATATTAGCTATGTCCTGACAGCAATGTTTTAGGATTTTAGTATGAATCCCGTCATAACCGACCGAGTTTGTCGACTTTAAAGATTTAATTATTGTTATTATTTCTTTCGGGTCACAGGGCTGAATAAACATTGATACTGGATTTCTGGATTTTTTATAGTTATTATTGTTATATTGTTGTTTACTTTTTGATTCTTTATCTAAAAAAAAATTGTTGAATGCGGTAGCTATTTTTGCTGGGCTAGTGATGATTTGGTCATTTAATATTATTTCTTCTATCTTATTTGGTATGCTGGTGTTACTATTGTCCTTGATTATGTTCCAAATGGCTTTACATTTATTTTTTGATTGCGATATGTAGAGTCTGTTTGTTTTAGATTGCGCTAAACTTATACATTTTCTTAGCGCTTTTGAATAGTTTAAGTATATGTTTTTGTCGTTTATGTTTTTTGTACAGTAGTATTTATATCTTAGTTGTTTATTTTTTTTACACGATAATTTTATACCCGGTGTTACCCATTTTAAGCCATTGATGTTCGCCTTAATTTTTACTCGTATAGTTGGGAAGCAAAGCGAGTAAAATAAATCGAAGTATTCTTTAAATTTATCAAATGCTCGGTCCGCCTCTTCTATTTCAAGTATTTCTGACCAAGATAATGATCTCAAGCACATCTGGAATTTCTCAAGATTTTCATTACTGTAATCCTTCTTTTTTACAAAATAGAAATTACTTAATTTAATATTTTTTCCAGTAGGGAACGTCACAATTTGGCAGGTATTGTGGTCCGATAGCCCACTTTGTATAGTTTTAGATAGCTCTATGCCCCGTATGTTGCTCGCAATATGGTCAATACATGTTCTTTGTCTAGTTGGCCCTGTTATATGTAATTGCATGTTATAGTTTTCAAGTACGGATATTAGTTCTTTTGTTTCTATAGTATTTTTTAGTGTGTTGATATTGAGGTCACCACATAAGATTATGTTTTTTTTGTTTAAACTGCTTAATTTTTGAACAAGACATTTTAGCTGGGTAAAGAACAACTTTATGTTCGATTTAGGTGTACGGTATAAACATACTATTACGCACTGTATTTGAGATATTTCTATAGCCGTGCATTCGAAAAATCTTTCCATTAATTTCTGTTTAATTAGGTAAGCCGTAATATGTCGATAATATGGTGTACAAAAAGGGGGTTTAGAGTTTCTTGGCTACATTTTTCATGTAAAAAATGTAGCCAAGAAGAGGGAAATAAAAAGTTATCAGATTTCAAGTAGAGCCAAGCTTCTAACTCTACACGCCTTAACTGTACAGCCCTAACTTCACAAACTATAACACCTTACTCAAAATATGTGGATTGGCCGTTTCACTACCGTACCGTCAGATGAGCTTAAATTGGAAAATGCAAGTAACGAAACGGCCAAGCCATAGGTGCTCTGCTGCTGATGAGGGAGGATGAATGAGAAGTTGGCTCCGAGGTGGTTGCAGGAATGCGTCTTCAGATGGCTGCGGAAGGAGTCTTCGGAAGGTAGAAGAAGGTTGCTGCGTGTTCAATGTCGAGAGTCACCAGTGAAGCGACGTAGGATCGATTGTCAGTTGTTTTTGCATTGTTGTGCGTTCTGTTTTATTGCTATGACATCTGTCGTGACTTCTGCCAACTGCTGAGTTCCTTTTTGCTAGCGCCATTCATCTTGTATGTCAGTATGTGGATCGCCTGATAGGTGACGCCACAATACAATCAGTACATTTAATTTTACAAGTTCTCATTTCTCCATCCCTGTTACATGTGCTAGTATATTCTTTTTGTCGTTCTACGTCAGGTTCGGACTGATTATCTTCATCAGTAGGCTCAGAATCACCTTTCATAACTCGCGTGCTGCAATTTGGTAGAGCTGCATCTGAATCTACCGTTTTCAACATACGACGCTTTTTCAGTGCTGGCAGTAGGGATTGTGATTATCACAATCCCTACTGCCAGCACTGTGATATTTCACAATCGTCCTGAGTCGATTCGGTATCATTTTCTACGTCTGGATCTGTAAATAAATATAAATTTATAAAAATATTAAATAATACCAACAGAGACTGACAACCTGTGTATGCAATTTGGTACAAAGAGGGCCCAGAAACGAAAGTACCTATACCTACCTTCTCTCTCTAGTTCTGAACATTTCTTGAGCTGGATTTTCCGGGAATTCTCGAGAACTAGGGATAGAATAAATTGAATAGAGCATGTAAAACACTATTTCTGTAAAGCATTTAACAAGGATTTCTGAGTTTATGAGATTGATCATCAAACTTATAGCTTAAAAAGATAAAAATAAGAAGGATCAGTATTCCGTCTACAGGGTCAATGTAACCAAAAAACTAAAAACTTACCCATTGTTGTTTGTTAGTTGCCAGTGGCAAAAGAAGACACGGCTGGCAGTGTCGGCACGGCAGCACGTAGCACCAGTGTAGTGAACATAAAAATTGTGTAATTTCCAATCGCAACATTGGTGGTGGGCGGCCACTGGCGGCAAACATCAAAAATAGTTCGAAAAAACCGGTTTTACAGGTTAAAAACCGATTTATTGAACAAAACCTTTATAATTTTGCTCTTTGAGTAAAACCTTTATTTTTGGGGTTAAGGTAGAGCCAAACCTTTATGAAACGCTCCTCATGTACCTGAGCTGATTACGCTCTTTAAATAAACCGGTAAACAAGCCCTACTACAAGATAGAACAAATCGGTGTTTACCACAATTCCCCCGAGACGGTCCCGGGTATAAATAACATTCAAGCACTCTTGACATCGTCCCCGCCGGGAATCGAACCCGACGCCCTACCCTTGTTGTGTCACAGATGTGACTTTTGGCTTGCTTTTAATAATCGCGATTATGAACGTAACAACAATGCAATAATTAAGAATAAAAAAAAAAATGTTTATCATAAATCTTCTCTCGATTGCAATGACGATCGACAATGGACAATGGACATCAGGTGCGAAATTATGATTAAAAACACAATTAAAAAATATTTATTTTGTAATAAATATTTAGTTAAAAGTACATTATTTATTTGTATAGTATCAAAATTAAAAATCTTAATAATCAATTCTTTAATCTCTTAAGTATTAGAGATACGCTCGCCTTTGTGCTAAATTTTTCTATCTTAAGCTATTTTTTCTGTCATGTGATTACGAAAAATTACGAAATTACGAAATATTTAGTACTTAAGTATTTTCAAACATATATTATAGAACACGAAATTTTGGCCTCTTCTCCAATTTTACACACGCAAAATACCGCCACCCGAAAAGATCTCATAATAACGTTATCAGGAAATATATTTCGGTATGTCCACCCACTCGCAAAGCACCTAAACCCGAAACCTAATGGCCGTCAACACAAACATCCATCAATTCAAAATGTCCGCCATAATAGAGCTATAACGATTAACGATCCACTAATGATGCCAAGAAAACTACAGCCAAAGGTCAATTAGGTACAGGTCGCGCCAAGATGCTTGCTTGTAGGTAGGTTGCGAGGCTCTTGGCGAGAGAGAGATGAGAGCTCGCTAGAATCTTGGTGCTCGCTTTGGTGCCATGAATCTAGGCGTCGTCAGTGACCTAATTCTGTAAACACAATGGCCTATCAGTGACACGATGATCTCACTTCTCTCACTTTACGTAAGGTAGCCGTTATCTGGCATTTATCTTAAGGAAATTAATGGTGGAATCAATTTCTACCATTCTTCTTCTGTCTGCACCTGGTCCACTTGAGCGGGGAATTTCCTTCCTATCACTTGTCCTATTTTCTACCATTAATTGCCTTGCTTGTCCAATCTTAAATTGAGCGACGAAGTCACATCATTGTCAATGAGCGATCATTGGGCTGACGCACCAAACACACTACCGCAGGATCCTAAAGTGACAAGACAAGCATATAAGAATGCCAAAAATTGCGTTCAAGGTATTCCGTTCACAAACATCTCGATGTTGTCTAAAAGACGCTGGCCTTACGCTAGCATATCAAAAGCATCGCTTGATTGATAGAATTATCTTGTATAGTAAGTAGCACTAGGCTTCATGCTGGATCTAGACGTTTGCCAATTTCCGCAAACTCCGTACCTATACAAATGTAAAATGTATACTTACAAGTCCTACGCACACCAAGCAAAACTCTATCCAAACTTAACGGCTTGTAGACGTTTGGCAAGCGTAATGGATCAGGCATCATCGCACTATGGGTGTACCACACAGTGGTAGCGATCGCCGCAATCAATTTTGTCACAGACGAGGGGGGGAAACGCTAAGTGGCGGGGGGAGGGAGGGGACAAATTGCTCTCAAATGACAAGAGTCGCGGCCAAACTGCCGGTGCTGAGTTTAGATGGTCTAGTTTACTTGAAATGTAGCTTTACAGACCCGCAATTGCATTGCTTCTGGCTCCACACTAGGATTTTAACCTTTGTTGTGGGAACCAGAAACAGCGACTTTATAAACATGAAAACATCCAAGACCTAGAGGTTTTTTTCTTCTTTTCCGGGATTCCCCGGGACTTCTCGCTTGAGAATGTAGGAAAATATCCGATTGAAGCTGTTGATTCGAATGAGTTAGACCATATTTCCATGGCATTAGAAAATTGGCTCCACGGAATTAGTCTACGTCTACGGTATGCTGTGGTTTAACAATCTAAGTATTAACCATTTCACTTGTCAATCGTTTCTGATTAGAACGAGCAAAGCGAGTCCCATTACTAGGCAAATGAGATTCATATTTTTTACCTAAATTCAAAGTAAAAAAAATCGCGAACCCTTGCATTACTTGTATGGCCAGTCGCTATTGTATGAGTTTTCTTCATATGAATCCCTCCAATTGAAATGCTACAGAAGTCTGAACGCAGCACAGAACAATAAATTCGTACAGCGCGCTGACGCTGGCAAAATACTCTGATCACCACCAATTACCAGTGTACTCTGCGTCCACAAATATCACTAGTTCTATCCCACTCTAACTGGGAATAAAACATTATCATCGTCCCTTTCGCACGTCATACAAAAGTTGGTTTAATCATGGTCCTTTCAGAACCGAAATAGCGCAAGACTTTCGGAAGCAAGGAAATCTCAACTTTATAACCCCTTCGGGAAGGTTTAGTATCTAACAATCACTTGATATAGAGTAGAAAATTCTACGATGTCTAAATATGTGTTCTATTGCTCATAGAATACGATTAGAATTCTGTCGCTTTAAAAGCCAGGTAAAGGCGTTTCGAAATACCACCTCCAGATAATAACTGTGGTATTATGGCGTAGGTAATAGAGCTGATATTGGTATGGCCGAAGCGGCGTGAGTGTTAATAAAATAAAATCATACTTTGACAACACCCCATATGGGGCGTGGTTCGAGTTCTGACTCCGAAATGCGAGTCGAACGCTCTCAGGCGACGGCGAAGCACGCGTTCCAAATTCGAACCTCAAATACGAATTTTAGATAAATTCGTACAAACGTCTCCCATCACTAGTTCTGACCAACTTTTAAATATTTTTCAAAAGTGTAATGATAATCACGTCGTTATCCTAGTGAAACAAAATGGATTCCGAAATAAGTGCAACGCAAACGCAGCAGAAACGCCAGCCGAAGCCGTTTTCCATCGAATCCATCATCGGAACTGACCGGAAATCGCCAGAAATCGACATCGAAAACTCGGAAACTTCCCGCCATTCAGAAGAAGACGAAAAAGATCAAAGACTGCGCTACTACCAGCAGATGCTACCAGGGGGGAACTTCCCGTTTCTGCTCGGGTACCCGGAACCGTGGTTCCCCCGGTTCTCTCGTCTACTCGCGGGTCCGGAACCGGGTATTCAGGAAAGGATAGAGGAGAGGAGAGAAAGTCCTGTTAGTGTCGGAAGCGAGGTTGACAGCGATGCAGGAGATGACCAGATGCAAGGTAACAGTTACACATTTCATTTCATTTTCATTTCGTAATTCGTAATTTCTTTATTGTACTAACACAAGAATGACTTACAGAAAACTTATAATAGATAGACAATGTACAAAGGCGGGCTTATCTCTAACAAGAGATTTCTTCCAGCAAACCATTGGGAAACGAAAAGGTAGATAGTTGAGCGGGAGAAGACCTGCGTGTACAATACAACTCTATAAATCAATAAATCTCAGAACGATAACTAAAACACAATAAATACATAGAAACACATACAAATAAACCCTGATTACTAAGAAATACAATACATACAGAGTTACACAAATACACTTACTTACTAATAATTGACCGAGCGAGCGAAGCGAGCGAAGCGTCTCCGTTTCAGGTTTGGGCAAAAATGCTTTCGTATGTCCGGTTGTTCTCCTCTACAGGTCGCATTTATGAACCGATTCTCGTGAAATTTTGTGAGCAGGTTGGAAAAATAAATAGAATTTTTTTCTCGAGCCAGTTTTTTGATTTTTTTCAAAATGGCGGAGATATGGGGTTTTAAAATGTAAAAAAATCGCTACAACCCAAACGGCTCGATGGATATTAACAAATGAGGTGTCGTTGGATTCGTAAAGACCATGAGAGTGAAACAGATTATATAATTTTAGTAAAAAGTCAATATGGTTGTATTAAAGATCGCGAAATGTAGTTTACAAAGTTATTGGTGCGGCTACTTTCATACTGCATGTACGTAACCAGGTACATTCATAAGTTTGTATGTGTTATTGAAAGAAAATTATTTAAGTTATTTTTTTTATGTGTGTTAGCAGTTTAGCTTTCCCACCGACATACTCGCGAGGTCTACAGCTCACAGAGCCACTAGCACGCTGGGTAGCGTAAGGACAATCCAGTCCTTGGAACAATATTGACATTAAAATTATAAAAAAAAAAAATGACATTAAAATTATTTTGACAGTGGGTACCAAGACGTCAATGAATGTCTTATTTTTGACGTTGGTACCTACTGTCAAACTAATTTTAATGTATTTTTTTTTTTTTTACAAAAAAAATAAAAAAAATGGCTGCAGCCAGGCGGCTAGTAATATATATGTATAATTGTATACACAATACATAGGTACCGATATTTAACTCGAAAGGGACAGGGCTTCTTCAAGCGGTTTTAGTTAAGCGATGGACTGTCCCTGACGGAACAGGGAAGTGCATTTCACAGACGTTGGCTCGTATTCTGAAACCATCATCATTTAAATATATATTATTATCTACTTTATTGCACACATGATATAAAAACACGTCATTTAACCATATACTAAACTATGTATCACTTTAGTCTCACACTTCTCACACCAAATCGATCATTGATAAAATTGAAACAAAAGTAAACTTTAGAAATAACCGGCCAAGTGCGAGTCGGCCTCGCGCACGAAGGGTTCCGTACCGTAACATTATCAATAAAAAACAGCAAAAATAAAAACATGTATGGGAGCCCCCCCTAAATATTAATTTAATTATTTATTTTTTAAGTAAATAATATAATCAATATATTGTGAACATTTTAAGCGTCTACCTGCTACCATTATCAATATCGCGCAAAAATGGGCAAAAAAAAAACATGTTGGGAGCCCCCCTTAATATCAAATTTCTTTTGTTTTTTAGTATTTTTAGGGTTCCGATCCGAAGGAAAAAGGAACCCTTATAGGATCACTTTGTTGTCCGTCTGTCTGTCTGTCTGTCTGTCTGTCCGTCCGTCTGTCCGTCCGTCTGTCACGACCCCTTTTCTCAGGAACGCGTGGAGGTATAATGTTGAAATTAATATCGATTACTCAGGTCTATGGTCCCTTGGAGCTGTGAAAAAATTAAACTTCTAGGTCCACGCAATCAAAACATACCGCGATATTATGTCATAATTTTGCTGGATTTGTATGAACTCGCGTGGAACTCGCAAGGGAATCAAAACCTATAGGGTACTTCCGGTTGGCCTAGGGTCATGAAATTTGGAATGTAGGAAGGTCTTATAGCACAAGTTAAGGAAGAAATCCGAAAACTGTAAATTTCTGTCTGTCTGTCTGTCTGTCTGTCTGTCTCACCGTCTGTTAAGACTTTTTCTCAGAAACGCATGGAGGTATTAAGTTGAAATTAATATCGATTATTTAAGTCTGTGAACTCTTAAAGTTGTGAAAAAATCAAACTTAAAGGTCAACGCAATCAAAAGATACCGCATAATATGTCTCAATTTTGCTGAAATTGCTGATATTCGCAAGGGAATCAAAACCTAGAGGGTACTTTACGTTGACCTAGAATCATGAAATTTGGCACGAAGCAAGGTCTTATAGCACAAATAAAGGGAAAAATCTGAAAACTGCAAATTTCTGTCTTTCTAAAAAATATTCAATTTCGTTTACATGGATGACATCACACTTTAGTTTTTTATGTGGAAACCTAATTACACGTGTTACGCTCTCCAAGTGTGATCGGAACCCTTGGTGCGCGAGTCCTACTCGCACTTGGCCGGTTATTTATTATAGCGGCAACAGAAATACATCATCTGTGAAAATTTCAACTGTCTAACTATCATGGTTCATGAGATACAGCCTGGTGACAGACGGACGGACAGCGAAGTCTCAGTAATAGGGTCCCTTTTGGCACCCTTCGGGTACGGAACCCTAAAAACCGACTTCCACAAACCCTATTCGATTTAATTCAGGTGCACTTTTACAAAGCAAACTTAGAGAATTAATGCTTAGATAGGTATTCGAAATAGCCATAGCCGGCTGACGCCCGCCGCACTGTGAGTTCTTCAGTTCTTCTGTCCAAAATCTGCGGGTCTAAGTTTGCAGGGTTCCATACCCGAAGGGGCCAAACAGGACCCTATTACTAAGGCTCCAATGTCCGTCTGTCCGTCCGTCCGTCCGTCCGTCCGTCCGTCCGTCCGTCCGTCCATCCGTCTGTCCTTCAGCGGGTCCTAAAGCACGAAACGTAATAGCTAGAAAGTTGAAATTTTCACAGAATATGTATATCTGTTGTTGCGGCTCCACCAACAAATACTGAAATACACAAAATATTAATAAAGGAAGAATCGTATATTTTTTTTACTTTCTTGGTACGATTGGTGCGGAACCCTCCGTGTGAGAGTCCGACTCGTACTCAGCCGATTTTTTAAAGGTGGCAGCCCTACTCGTATCCGGGTAAAGGCAATTGCCCCTCGGTGAGGACTTACTTAAATTGCCTAATTTTTTTAGTGATGTCACGTCATGCGCCAGATGCAACTGGAGTACCGGTAAATTGCTCCTTATTTCGCTTAGTCCGTGAAATTGTCACACACATCGTGTCGCTAGATTCTGAAGGACCGTCTCTAATTCGGTTTTGAAATCGGAAGGCATTCGGTATTGTGGCATGAGATTTCTGTGTTAGTGATTTATGAAATACTTTGGATTAGGACAGATGTTGGGGTAGTCACGAGAAATTGGTAGATGTGAGATGATTTGTAAATACTACAAAATTAAATTATAAACTCCACTCCGCTGACGAAGAGGCTATCAAATGGCTGCTCGCTCAAGCTGCCATCTTTATGAGTTGTGACGTTGACAACAGCGATCAAACGCTAAATAAATAAATAATGATAAGCTCGCCTCTAATCTAAATAAAATCTCTCAACGCTAAATATAGAAATAGTGATAAGCTTGCTCGCTCAGTCAGTACGCGGCTAATGACCGTCGAATGGGCTGCGGGAGCCATCTTTTCTGTGCGGGAGCTAGGATACTCTGTTCTCACAGTTGACAGGCAGAGTGATAGTTCCAGGCGTACCTACGTACTTATTTATTATTTTATTTGTTTTTTCATAGGTTACGAACCATGACAAGATGTGGGTAGGTTGAAAATCGCGCCGAGTCAATATTTGACATTTTATTGAAAAGTATGGGATCAGCATTGAATTACAAAAGAGATCTCTTCCAGTTTGCTGGAGAGATCTCTTTTTAGAGATAAGCTTGCCTTTGTACATTCCTTCTCTGATTCTTTTTGTGTGCAATAAATATATACGAAATATACAATCACACTATCCACTACCCATGAACACCTGCGAAATCGACGAATTCATCGATCTCTTCAAAATAAAACACTCAAGTCACGTAAAACTGCTTTTAGCCGTGCAAGAAATAAGCAAATAAGAGAAATATCGAGTTTTCTTGAAATCAAAACAAATGCAGACGAGTGTGAAATATTTAGTGCCGTATTAACCGGTTTTTATCGGAAAATCTGATTTATATCGCCGAATCGCATATTTGGAGTTCACACGCCATTTCACAACCACCACCACGTTCAAAAATCGAACGTTTTTAAAAGTGCATTCCAAAAGTGATTTAATTTGAAATTCCACCCGCGAAGTACAATTCTCTGTTCAAATAAAACAAATGGTTTCGACCTTCCTGTGTTTATTTAAGATTGATTTTTCGATGCATTTGAGGGGTCTTTTATCGTTAAAATTACGATTCATTTCACATCACCGATAACTGTCAATCGACGGTGGAGCGGCAATAAGAAAGAAGTAAGTACTTATATTTATTGACGAATCATTTTATCGTTGTAACAAAATTATAAATCAGTAAACATTTGTCATAATACTTACTTATTTATTAGGTAAGTACTGAACAAAGCAATAAAATGGGTTCTGATCAGAAAACCTAAAAATAAATGAATACTTAAACGTTTTCATAATTTAAGTTTTCATCTAACCGATTAGATCATAGCAACATTTCTGCAATGTTCTGCATTGGAAATTAAATATATCTGACGGGAATATCAAATTCATCAAATCTGAAATTCTTCTTGCTTCTCCACCAATAAAACAGCAAGCCACTTAGGGCTAACAGACAGTGGGCGTGGCGCGCTGACTTTGCTTTTTTTTCTGGCCGCTTTTTATGGCCAGTTTGATTCGTCGTGTCCTTCAAGTGAGGTTCGGAACCTACTTTCTTGAATAGGGGTGCTTGTTTCCGATTCAGATAGAATGGGGAATAAATAAGTAAGTATATCGACACTTAATAATAACACTTAATTTATTCAAAATAAGCTAGCTTTATTTAATATTAAACATAGAGTGATTGTAGGTTCGGTATATTTCTATTTATTTATCTATTTTTAATCTGGCCTCCTAACACGGTGTGTCTTAAAAGGAGGTCTCATCAAATTGTTTGTTTAATTAAGTTCAAGTTTATGAAATAAACATTTTTCAAATTTTTTTCACTTACCGGTAAATAGTTTTAGAAGGTAATTAATTACCCATAAAAATATACTTACTTTAGTTAAAGTTGCATTATTTAGAGGTGAAAATCCGTTAATTTTCAGGGTTATTTATTTACCTTTAGGGAATGATTGATTGAGGGCGGGTATTTTGTCTTGTAAACATTGTTTTAGATTAAATAAGTACCTAAATGGTACCTAGGTAATTTAAGTTCCATAGACTAGCTAGTTATGTAGGGCGCGGTTTGTTAGACAAAATTATAAAAAAGAGGAAGCACTAAAATAATTCTCTGGAACCCGAATAAAACCACATCCTATGAATAAATCCGGGCAAACAATCTTGTCCATCAGCAACTCTCATTACGACCCCAATTTCCCGCGTTTTTTGCGACCGCCATTTTGCACAATGACCGTCCACGCCACAATTCCATTTTATCGGTTTATTCCGGTTTTTATATCGATCTTGCAGTCATTTAAGTTTATAGGCGCCTCCATTTATCGTCCATTTATATTTATTTGTAGGAGTTCTGATTGTGACCAAAATTGTTGATTTATGCTCGTTGGATAAAGAAGGGGCGGGGTGCGGTAATATGTTATGTCGAGTAATGTGCTCTCTTATTGTTGGTTTAGGCTGCTGCTGGTCAAAATTCAAAAATTCAAAAATTCAAAATTAGTTTATTTCAGTAAGTACAGCATCACAGGTCGTGGGACTCCCCTTTTAAGTTAATAAAAACCTGTGTTAGGGGAGACCGCTCATTCCACATTGGAGAATTAGGTACACTTACGTCTTTAAACCAATAGACTTATAAGTATGTGTGTACAGTCCGGGCAGGCCCAGCCAATCGGGTCCCAGACTGTACCTATAAAATAAGTAATATAACTAATTTTATTTTATTGTACGCACAGGTCCTATTACTCCGATCGGTGTAAGTTGATTGTATATTTGTTTTGTGTGGTACAATAAAGAAATTTCACAAACCAACAAATATAACTGTGTAGGTACCTATGTTGATTACAAATAACTCAGATTAACAAATAACTCAGATTTACGTGAAATACTTAAATAAACTAGACATCAATTGAGTTGAAAAATGGATTGCACATAACACAAGTATGTTTGCGGGATGAAACACTATGAGACAAATAAATAACGCAGGTAGGTAGGTAGTTCCAAAACAGCTGCTGACCGGGCGAAAGGCGGCGGCGGCGGCGGCGGGCAGTAGTACGATCATAGCCTACCTGCTTTGTGTCACACGATTTTGTGCTTTATCACACACTAGATTTAAGCCGCGTAAGTGAATGTGTAGACGTAGTCGCTTTGGTCATTATTATAGCAGTTAACATAACAGGTTGGACGAATCATTACGTGCGACCAAACAGACTATGGACTTAGTTCAGTAAGCAGTTAATTTGGTCAGGTAAGTAATGTAAAGATAATGAAAGTTGTATTGTATTGATGGGTATGTATTATGTATGTGTATTATTGTATATTATTGTAGACCTATGATTTTATACTGTTTTCTTAATTAGGTTCTCCGTTTCGTCATAGTTAAGTGTTTTAAGCCATTTAGTAACATTTATTTTGCATTCTCTTGTGCTCATTAAGTATAGGTTTTGTATTATTTTATTTACTGCATTGTATAGGACAATGGACTGGTAGCTAAATTGTTTCGAGGCAAATTCTGTTTTGATCCTTATTAATTTAATAATTGTATTTTTATTCCGTTTATTTTTAAAGGCGTCGTCAAGTTTTAATCTGCTATGAACTTTTAGGATGCACTGGAGTATATAAAGTTGTCTGACTGTTAAAATATTAGATTCATTATATAATTGAAACGTACTAAACAACCTTTTTTTCCCCAGCATACATTTGACAATAGATCTCTGAGCTCTTTCAATACTTAAGAATTCCGTTTTGAATGTGCCACCCCAAATCCGTACACAGTACAGTAGAATTGATTGGACCAAAGTGATGTAAATATATTTAATAATATGGGCGTCACAAATGGTCAGATCAAATCTAATATTATTTTGTTCGGAATTCTGTAGGTTCCTACTTAATTACTCACAATCATTTATAATCCCAGCCGTCTGTTGTTAGCGTTATTTCTAGTCGTCTCATTACTGAGGATACTGATAAATACATTTTGGGTTGATTTTTTGAACTGGGTTTAGGGAAAAGTTATGATGTGGATTATTGTGCAAATATTAATACAAATGCTTTCAATAATCGAAGCCTGCTCTAAATGAAAGTCAAATTCATTCTATTACCGTCGATTTTATCAAAATAATAGTCGGTAAGGAGCCGGTGGCTTACAGGATCGTCATGGCAGAGTCATCCTGTTTTGGCAGCCATTTGTCCACTATCAGTCTATCAAAGTTAACAATCCCAGTTCTTTAGTTCTGTTTTTTCAGTTTCTCAACTTTATTACCAGGTCAGAAGTTTAAAAATTGGGCCGTTATTTCTACATAACCATCAGTCCAAAGTCCACGGCCCTTGATATGTTATGCCTCTGCCACCCCATCTAGGAAAAGGCGTCTATTAACATCTCTAAAACCTCAGTCTAAAACGATCGTGTTTTGTTTTTAATGGTCAAGGGTGTGTCGGTTTCCTGGCGGTGTGACTACGGATAAACAAATTCCTCCACAGTCACACCGGGGTGTGACTACGGAGAAAAATAATCTCCTTTTAAATCACACTGGTAAAATGGTGTGACTACGGATCGGTTAGGTGGATTTTCAACCTACCAACATCGAGATAAAGTTCAAAACCTATGAAAAACAGAACAACGGATGTGGATCCTTTGGGGTCGTTGGACGCTTGCGCAGTTATGCAGACGCTTGAGTGATTAATAAAATGTCTGTGTTTGTTCCGCACAGGCGGCGACTCCGAGGCAGAGGCAGACGACGACAGTCCCGACGCGCCACGGGAGAGCAACAAGGCGCGGCGGCGACGCACCGCCTTCACCAGGTGACCTTCATGCCACGGACACCCATCCAGTGCCAGTCGCAGCCAGATGTTGCTACCCGCGATTGTTTCCGATCTGCGAAAAATAGTTGTCGAGGCTGCGATGTAAGCAATGAATGGAGGACGGGTGACTCTCGGAAACCACTCCATACTGTTGTTGAGATGAGCTCGCCTTTGTAAGTTTTCTGTAACAATGTCTGTTATGTTTTGTAAAATAAAGAAATTACGAATTAGCCGCCACACTGACAGATATGCTTACTAAAGTGTCTTGTATTTCACACGCGCTCCGCTACCAACCAAGCCTACAAGCCTACACCTTCCCCAAAGATCTCTTGGCACGCGTTGACAGTTGAAACTAATGCTTGATGACCAATGATCAGTTAGGTTATGTAGGGCTGTTGTTACAGATCTACCAACTTATCTATGAAATGACAGACGTCAAAACTACGACCACCATCATTGAATTGCCATTATATGCTCGGTATAATTCCCCAAATAAGGCAAAGTACAAATGAGGTTGGTTATCAATTCGATCCTTACGTATTGATTTACAATGTTTATTGATGAATCTGTAGTCGAATTCATCCGAAATGAAGATCGCATTGAGAGGTGTCATATCTCCATACAAACCAGTGGTCTACGATCAGTAGTTTCCGAGATATGACATTTCTTAGTGCCCTCCCTTTTATGCCAACTTATCTCGTGACTCCAGTGACACCTGTCAAAAGTAGTGATACCTGATTTCCCATTGACCAATATGGGTATAGTCACCCTACTACTTTACCCTGAATACTTGCCTCAAAATTCCAATGATCTTCATTTACCCGCAAGAAATGGCATATTCATAGATTTATAGATAAAGGCACCGCCCCTTCTTTGATTCCCTGGGATAAATGGCAAAAAGCCCCTTTGGTCGCAATTCCCAAAAAGGGCAACACAGGACGTACAAGTGTCACTTGTCATTTCACAGGAAGTTAAGTTTTTGATCTGTGGCTTCTATCGTGTGCTGCCACAATAATTTCGCCAATGTCACGTGTTGAACTGAGTGTTGAACCCTGCACAAGTAGATCTGTAAATGTTGATGACAGGTTCGTTGCGTTAATTTGCATAGAAATTTCACGTTGCAGAGCATGCAAGCATGCTCTGTAAACGTCAGTCAAGTGCCAAAAGATCGTTGAAAGACTGTACATGATGAGCAGTAAACTATAACCCCTTTTCTCTCCCACCAGTGAGCAGCTGCTGGAGTTAGAGCGAGAGTTCCACGCGAAGAAGTACCTCAGTCTGACTGAGAGGAGTCAGATCGCTGCAGCACTCAAACTCAGTGAAGTACAGGTGATTATTGACAGACATTTTTAACCGGATATGAGTAAGATTGAGATTCTATGATCCTATGATATCCATTAGTCTGATCAACTTCACGAAATGGTTCCATTTTGCCGTCTAGCTAGTTTATATTTTCACCAATATCCACTGGTTTGTTTATTTTATGTACTAATATCACTCTCAAGCGTGGTCGAGATACCGCTCAAGCACAACAACACTCTCAAGAAAGGATCTCAACAAAAGTTTGACATCTGTAATACAAAAAAGGTTTTTTTATTTGAATCTTATTCAAAAATTAGTAAAATCTCTACTCACATCTGAGATCACTCAGATGAATTATGATTTTTGATACGAGTCTTAAGCATCGATTCAGAGTAAGCGCTTACTCTTGAGTAGATCTCAGATTAGAGATTCGTTCTAGAATACGACGCTTATGAGTTCTTGGTTTGAAATCAGTCTCCTACCGAACAACCTGGTCTACAAATATAGAGCTTGCAACGATAAATCGATGCCATTAGCTACTCAAACAGGAGAAGTAGAGTCCAACCTGAAAACCTAAAGAGGCATCGTCTGACCTTCAATACCCTTAGCATGACGCGAGAGAGTGAAGGACAGAGCATCTGCTTTCCAAGTCTCTGTCCTTCACCTTCCGTGACGAAAAGCTCCCCTCGCATTCGGCATGTGAGGAACTATCCCGCAGTGTTCTTCGATTAATTAATGCTGGCGGCTACAAATATAGGTATAGGTACACATTCTGTACGACGGTTCCAGACAGACGGACGGACAGCGAAGGCTTAGTAAAAGGGTCCCATTTGGTACTATTCGGGTACGGAACCCTAGAAATTATCTTTGTTTTGGTAAAATCATGTACTAGTTTATTTATTATTTGTTACAGGTGAAAATATGGTTTCAAAACCGCCGCGCGAAATGGAAACGTGTCAAAGCGGGTCTCGCGTCCGGCAGCCATTCTGGCGGGAAAAACGGTACCGGTACCAAAATAGTGGTTCCGATACCGGTACACGTGAACCGGTTCGCCGTGCGGACCCAACACCACCAGATGGAAAAGCAGAACGGGCTGCAATACCGGTTGGACAGAGCTACCCAACCGTTACCGGGGAGTCTGTTGCAGTCTCAAACGTCGGCGTTTCTCAGCGCGACGAAAATGAGCCAACCGGATAACCGGAATTCGGAACCGGTAATTTTGAATCCCATGTTGGGGCGCAGCACTATTTTTGATGCGAGCATGTCTGCTAGGTTGGCAACAATGAGTCAAGCTGCCAACTTGAGGCAGTTTACTAATCATAATGGACGGACCAGCTAATTTTATTTTATTGGATTTTTATGGACCAGATCTGCTGTAATACTGTAAATATTTGGATGTTTCAATAAATCCAATCGAAACCCGCTCTATGGGACAGCATTTGTCATTTCATTTACAAACAAACAAGCTCTCCTTGCTAATAAAAATCAGTCAAGTGTGAGTCGGACTCTCACACGAAGGGTTCTGCACCATGTACAAATCGTTTCTTGTAAGGGACACCTTAAACTAAGAAAAAGTAGCGGCAGCAGTTATACTCGTACAAATTCTGGGTTTCAACTCACTGTACAAGGTGTTATATTATAATGGAGACAGATGACAGACATAGGTATATTATTATGTATAGCTTGCTTTTTAATAGTAAGACGGAAGCTGTATTAAAATATCTGTTCAGCGGGCGAATCGGATTTATTGAAACAGGCCCTAGTCTAAGAATTAACGGCTAAAATTGTTATATAGACAAAAAATAACTATTAAAGAAAATTATAATTATTGTGTGAAAAAACTATAATTTACAGTTTTATTGTCAATATTATTCTCTTCACGTGGTACAGTATTCCAATATTCCAATGATTTTTTTGGCTCGTGAAACACGTTTACAGCGCCAGAACTGATATTTGGAAATATTTGGAGGTAAAGATCGACTTGTAAAGTCGATCTTTACCTCCAAATATCTCGGTAATGTGACGCTTTAGGGTACCATGTTATTAAAAATTTTTTGTTCGTCTATGTGTCCTCTATTCATACACAACACTTTCATCGTGCCCTGCGATTTTGAAAAAAAAACAAAATGGCGGCGGCGGGTCGATATGCCAGAAAGTTTCAATGCCCTTAATAACCTATCTTCTATCCATAATCAGCAGATTTGAGCTCAGGATTTGAGAAATCTAGTGTCAATTTTGACAAAAACCCCATACCGCAACTGTCAAATGAAACGCGTCATCTGCAGATCACGGATAGAGATAGGTTATTGGGAACGGCCCATAGTTGGTTGAAAACTTCATTAGGATAATACGGTATTTTATTAAGTAGTCAAATAAATATTTTGAAATTGAACCATTAACCATTATGGTACAAAATGGCTTGGCAGTAACAGAATTTTATATTTCTAGCCGTTGTATTTTATATAGCCAAAAAGACAGAGTTTTATGATGACGTCATTTGGTTAGTAGTTCATAGAAATCAGGATCAATTTTTTTGTATCGATAGTTCCTAAAAAGTAACCAGACTCAGACCAGTTCCAGTTGACCTACTTACTAGCAGTAAAATCTCAGAACAATATTATTATTCTATGAGTAAAATAAAGTATTTCGAGGATAGTCCCGATATCTACCACAACGCGTTGTCTCCCTACTCGCTGGAAGGGCGCACAGGGCGTGTCGACACAAATACAGTTATTTTCGTCTCAACTCACAAACGACGTAAGTTGCTTACTATGAAAACAAGCCTGGGGATGGGGGTATACAGGATGTTGCGGAAAGGTAGAAATATTAATATCGTTTATTTAGAGCGGATTTTACCGACAAAGAGTAGCTCGAGAGAGTACCTTCTACTTTTTCATAGACACCATAAGTCGGCTGATATTATCCGACTTATTTTAATCTCCTTTGGTTACATGATAATTGAACGACATCGATAGCTTCTTAATTTTTCCGGATCATCATTGAGTGATCATTACAGAGTTAGCGAATAAGGGGGCAGATCTGAGGGGCAGATCACCTCATTTTGAACTGCCTTTGTCATAGAAACAACATACATATTATATTGACGTTGACTAAGTAATATGTATGATTTTATGGTCAATAAAAATTTTGAACTGAACTGAACTGAACAAATTATCCCCGGGATAGTTATTCTCGTATAACTTTTTGTTGGTAAAATCCAGACTTAGTGAAATAACTGCTGCAACTGCTGGACCAAGCTGAACCGACTCCGGACTGGCCAGGGCCGCTGCGCCGAACTAATGTTTAAGTGGGGGTACAGAGACAACCCTTTCTGCTCTTGCGGAGCCATTCAGAGCATGGCCCACCTGACGGACGATTGTCCTCTATGGTCGATCGAGGGAGGACTGCAAAAAGTCCGCTCCGCTGACGAAGAGGCTATCAAATGGCTGCTCAAACTGCCACCTTTATGAGTTGTGACGTTGACGACAGCGACCTAACGCTAAATAAATAGTGAAATAACTTCCTACGCTAGGATAAAACAATGATGTGATATGAAAATTCGAAACAAAAAGATTAAAAGCTTTAAAGCTTCTAATATTTTTAACTGTGGCCCCACACCACACTCGGCAGCGGAACTCACGGGCTGGACTAAATCACATTAACCGACTTGCAACGCAGGCAGGCAATGAATTTTGTTTGACTAAAGTCTAGTAAAATGGCTGCAGAAAACTATGGATCTGTATCTGCCATTGCCGGTGACAGATGCAGGCGGTAAATATGGTGGACGCGGTTCCTCTAAGTGTCGGCGCACACGGGGTTCTGGCCACAGCCACTAACGCCGCGTCGCCTAGAAGCGGCCACAACCACAAAGTAACAGCCACAAAAAGACGCCACACGTCACTCGCGCGATTCCCGATGGCCCGTATGTAATACAGCCCGTATGTATAATCATTTGCGTGCCGGCGTTGCGTGCCGGTCAGTGGCAGCATAAGAAAGAGCACCCTGATTGACAAAATGCCGTAAGCAGTCAAGTTTGAGCGCGCCCTCTGACAGCCGGACTTTGAGTTTGACTGATTGGCGAGACGATCGCTTTGTATGGACTTTTGTATGGGCGAGGGTGACCATGAAATGTAGCTCGCGATGGAAACTGATTTAGTTAATATTTTCCGCATTTTTAATAAATATTGTTTAACTGCGCCAAGCGAGAATTCTGGGTTCGAATCCCGGCTGGGGGGTGATTCTCGCGCTATCGAGATCATCTCCATGGTAGAAAAATTGATTCGAGATACCGGATAGCTCCATCGATAACAAAATTAAAGCTATTCTCACAACTTGCCTAACGACCAACCAAGATATTTCAATCCGTTTTCAATCGAAATAAATATGAATCGAGATCATTTCCGACGGAGATAATAATAATATGCTGTTCAGTTCAGTTCAAAAATTTTATTGACCATAAAATCATACATATTACTTAGTCAACGTCAATATAATATTAATATTTTTGTATACTACCGCCCGTTCGGAAGTTGTGGGCTTAGGGATGGAGCAAAGAAGGGCAAGAAACCTCCCCCGTACCTCTTTTAAAATATCAGAGCCTTAAAAATACAATGTTATGTATTTCTACTTAAGTCTAAGGAAATACACCGAGGAGAGACGTACTGACTCAGTCCATCGCCCCTCTTTGGATTTCTGTGCGCTGAGATGGTAAAGACCATGCAGTTTTGTCATCTAAATATTCTTTTACACTGTAATATG
This sequence comes from Argyresthia albistria, assembly GCA_963457715.1. Taxonomy (NCBI): domain Eukaryota; kingdom Metazoa; phylum Arthropoda; class Insecta; order Lepidoptera; family Argyresthiidae; genus Argyresthia; species Argyresthia albistria. The sequence goes on along the minus strand of OY735279.1, from coordinate 6,415,711 downwards.
ACTTCTTCAATAGGCCGTTTTTGACATAGTTTTTGAACCTCCTTTCTGGTAGGTCCGTTGCTTCATTAGGTATTTTATTATAAAAACTAACACATACTCCCATAAAAGAGTGAGCAACCTTACTGAGTCTGAACGCGGGCATAGCAATCTTATTTCTATTTCTAGTGTTAATACTATGATTATGACCTAAAGTCTTAAATAAACCTATGTTTTTTCTGGTATACATGATATTTTCATAAATGTATCTACCGAGCTATTGAATGGAGATGATCTTTCGCCTTTGTAAGTACACTGTTTTTATTTACTTTTTGTACTTGCTATTAATTGTGTGCAATAAAGAAATTATGAATTATGAATCTCTATAGCGCGAGAATTGGGGACCTGGGAAGGAAAAAAACTCTAGGACCTGGCTTCCGATTCTCGCGCTATGGAGATCATCTCCCCAGTCGAGATATCGGTATTGATACCGCCTAAATCCGTCGAAAACGATCTCGAATTATTTTTATTTCGATCGAAAACGGGTCGAGATATCTCGGTTGGTCGAAAAGTTAATCGCAAGAATAGCTTTTTCTTGTTTTTGATAGAGATTTCGGTATCTCAAAATCGATATTTTGACCATGGACATGATCTCGCTGGCGCCAGAATTGCCCCCAGGATGTTTTCTTAACATTTGAATTCGCTGATGAGTAGATGTCTAGTAAATGATGATAAATTTTTACTCAAGTCATCAACTATTCAATCAAATACTCACGTTCCAACTACGTTCAATTACGGGGTAAGTCCATCGCCGCTCCTCATATATGAATCACCAGCCCCAAATCAACAACACAAATGTATGAAAATAAAAAAAATAAAACGACAATCAATTTCGCGCCCCTTTTACGCTATTTGTCACTAATGCCTGCCCCGCCCCCTGAAGCCTTGACACCCTACGCCCTTAGAGCAAAGGACATAAAAGTGATTATCGCTTGCCTCAAAGTAAGTAGAATAATAGTTTTTGGGAACATATTTTATGCCCTGTTAATTGTTTGTAATTTTTGTCCTTTGAACCGGGATTCAGTTTTCGCGTTAGAAATGTGTGGACATGTCTGTATTAAACCATCGACTACAATTGCATTTAAAAGAGGTACGCGGGGTAGTTTCCTGCCCTTCTTTGCTCCATCCCTAAGCCCACAACTTCCGAACGGGCGGTAGTACACAAAAATATTAATATTATATAGACGTTGTTATGTCTAGAATGTACGGCCTCCACGACACAGGTTTCACCAAGTGTGGAGACCATAAGTCACCAAAATGTAAAAAACTTTTTTAGTAAATAAAGGATTTTGTATTTGTATTTGTTGTGACTAGTAATCTGTATGATTTTATGGTCAATAAAAAAAAAAAAATTGAACTTGAACTTGCAACAGTTTTTATTTTTAGTTCTGACAACAGAATCTAAACTGTGCCGTACTCTCTAGGGTTCCGTACCCGAAGGGTGCCAAACGGGACCCTATTACTGAGACTTCGCTGTCCGTCTGTCTGTCTGTCACCAGGCTGTATCTCATGAATCGTGGTAGCTAGACAGTTGAAATTTTCACAGATGATGTATTTCTGTTGCCACTATAACAACAAATACTAAAAAACAAAATAAATTTAATATTAAGGGGTGCTCCCATACAACTAATGGGATTTTTTTTACGGTTTTTTATAGATAATGGTATGGAACCCTTCGTGCGCGAGTCCGACTCGCACTTGGCCGGTTAATAATATTTCTAACGCTTTAGTTATTTATAAACCCACCGAAAATTAGTAAACTGGTTTAAGCCGACTACGTGGTATGACAATTCAATTCAATTCAATTCAAAAAATTTATTGAACATAATATTAATATTTTTGTATACTACCGCCCGTTCGGAAGTTGTGGGCTTAGGGATGGAGCAAAGAAGGGCAAGAAACCTCCCCCGTACCTCTTTTAAAATATCAGAGCCTTAAAAATACAATGTTATGTATTTCTACTTAAGTCTAAGGAAATACACCGAGGAGAGACGTACTGACTCAGTCCATCGCCCCTCTTTGGATTTCTGTGCGCTGAGATGGTAAAGACCATGCAGTTTTGTCATCTAAATATTCTTTTACACTGTAATAAGACTTCTTCAATAGGCCGTTTTTGACATAGTTTTTGAACCTCCTTTCTGGTAGGTCCGTTGCTTCATTAGGTATTTTATTATAAAAACTAACACATACTCCCATAAAAGAGTGAGCAACCTTACTGAGTCTGAACGCGGGCATAGCAATCTTATTTCTATTTCTAGTGCTAATACTATGATTATGACCTAAAGTCTTAAATAAACCTATGTTTTTTCTGGTATACATGATATTTTCATAAATGTATTGACAGGTAACAGTAAGGTCTGTCTGGGCAAAGCGGTGGTGGGTCAGGCAGGCAGGGTCAGGCAGGCAGGGTAAGTTACAATTCGCTTAGCTTACCCCCTTCATCCTTCGTGTGTAGGTTGACATGTGAGAACATTTAACCAAGTTAAAAACTAAAAAAAACAACTCCAAGAGCTATCACGTAAACCTGTCCACCCGGGATGCAAATGTCGTCTATGAACACGATAATGAGCAGTGGTCGGCGTTAGGTGTGCTATGTCGCGGGATTCATGAATGCTAGCATAATGTGGACATACCTTATTCTGGGATTAGATCTTATTTTCCGGGATTCGCATTTAATTAATTAATTCGTAACTTGGTATTTAACCCTCGGGGTCTATTTACAAATGGATCTTAAATGTTAAAAGAAATTCTTTAAAAATGGAAAATATTGGGAAAATTATTGTTATTTTTTTACCAATGATGATGACGATGACTTTTCTGGTTCTTATTCTACTGAAGAAGATATAGGTAGAATGAAATGGTCCATAGTTTTAGTTTATTTGTATAAAATCAGATGATTACTTTTGATTTTTGTATTATTTAAATACAAATACAAAATACAAATACAAAAAGGTTTATTTTGTTCTCTCACATAGTTTTACAGTGATACTTATCTTGATAAAACCTTTCTAATTTCACCATTTGTTCTTAACTTGATATGACCTATTGTATCACCTATATACTCCTGCGGGCCTAGCATGACAGCCAATATGTTGACGCGCCGTGAAAAGTGCGGTACAGAGCTATTTATGCCGCATCGCTGTGTCCGGCTTTTTCCGCGGCGCGCGTCGACATAATGGCTGTCATGCTAGGCTCGCTGGTGTATCCATAAATTTAACTCGCGTCAATATTTTTGGCTTCCCTGAAGTTAGCGCAATCCGATGCGCAGAACGCAAAATCGGTGTCAGCGGGTCGGCGCGAGGTGGGGGGAGAAAGAAAAAACTAACAGCTAACAATTAAAGGGAAATATTGCTACCTATTAATTAATAGGTAATCAATAGAATTTTCGAATCCCGGAATCCTGGGGTATATCCATATTATTCATAACGTTTGAGGTCATTCACCCCAAATAGCACACCTAACGCCGACCACTGATAATGAGCCTACGAAATCTGTCTTCACAATACTACATAAAATAAACAAATATCGGTTGTTACAGCCAGAATTCATCTCAATGACAATGAGGGTAAACGACACATTTAAAGTCACATAAAATACGTAATTTAGGTATCTGGATGACAGTCTTTTATATAATCTAAGTACTTGACCGATTCCTGTTTTTTTTAATGGGACCAACCTGAAGGATTACCCAATCACACAAAAAAAGAATTTTCAAATTCGGTTCATAAATAATACCATTTTTGAGGTAACACATAAAAAAATAGTTTATGTAGTCTGTTGATTTGTAAGTAATAATTATATGTATTGTACACATGGGTCTACTCCTGCTCAGCAATCCACCTGTCTCATCCCTATTTGGTTTGCTGGAAGAGATCTCTTATTAGAGATAAGCTCGCCTTTCTACACGTTTTCTATGTTTTTTAATGTCTTATGTAACTGTTTGTGTGAAATAAAGAAATTATGAAATTATGAAAAATACAACATGCAAGCGAATTTATAACCCCTCCTTTTTTAAATCGGTTAAATAGTAACATAAACATAAATGCCGGTCTCGTTTGCTATTTTTCGTCAGGCTAAGACCATAGAGCGTTATCAGCGTTTCTTATCCACACTAAGCTACCGTGTCACCTCGCTGTTCACTTCGCGACACACGGCGGCGGCGGCGGCGGGCCCGCCCACGGCTTACGACAATGCGACGATTACACGGAGCGATTACCGACGCATCTGCCGGCCTCTGCACTGTATTCCAAACTCTAGCTTATAATAATTCACCAAGTTAAAAACTTAAAAAAAAACCGACTTCTTCTTCTTCTTCTTCTGTCAGGGGGATGTTGTGCCTGCACCTGACCCACGAGAGCGGGGCCTTTGTGCATGTCCCCTGCACCTGCACTCTAGTTCAGCCATCCCAACTCCAGCACAAACTGGAGTAGGAGGCCTGGATGTTCGAGGAGGGTCGACGCTCTGCTCTTTTCTCCCAGAATCGCGATTCTGGTCTCTATGGTGGACGGGCATGCAAGCAACATGTGCTCCACGGTCTCATCCACTTCCATGCATCCCCTGCAAAGGGAACTGTCTGTTGCACCTGTAATTTTCAGGTGTTTATTAAGTGTACAATGGCCTGTTATGAGGCATATTAGTATTATTATTTTGCTGCGCGGCAGCCTCATCAAGTAATTCGTAAATTTATGGTTAAATTTATTTAGGAATAACTTGGAGTGTTTGCAGTCGTCCCGGTTGACCCACCGACTTCATGACCTATCACTTAGTTCTCCCCGCTCTGTACACAAATGTCGTCTATATAGACCCGAAAACGAGCCTACGAAATGTGTCTCCTGACAGTGAAGTCCATACGTATTACATAATGTAAACAAATATACGATCCTAACAGCCAGAATTTATCTCGCGACAATAAAAAGACTGGATGTAATGTCATCCAGGTAAAACCAAATTAAACTTCATAGTTTTTTCATTGCAGAAACCTAACTACTGGACCGATCCCTGATTTTCAAGAAATTGGACCAAACTATTGGGCTTCCCTTTCGAACAAAGAAATAGTTTTTGAAATCGGTTCATAAATAGTACCAGTTTCGACGTAACAAACATAATAATAACCGGCCAAGTGCGAGTTGGACTTGCGCACGAAGGGTTCCGTACCATTATCTATAAAAAAACAGCAAAAAAAAAAAGTTGTATGGGAGCCCCCCCTAAATATTTATTTAATTTTAATTTAATTACTTATTTTTTAATTAAATAATCAACTCAATATATTGTAAACATTTTAAGCGTCTACCTGCTACCATTATCAATATCGAGCAAAAATGAGCAAAAAAAACACGTTTGTTGTATGGGAGCCCCCCTTAATATTAAATTACGCAACCTATGTACGATGACGGGCCGCCAGACAGTTTCACAGCGGCTGACCAATCACAGCTCTCTTACCTCGTCCCCCGCCCCCGTAAATTGATGAGTCGTGTTTCAAAGGACAATGTATCTATGCGCTCTCCACTGGATAAGTGCTCCCTGGGCCGAAGTCAAACCAACAGATGTGGCTTTACCATACGATTTTAGCGTCGTATTTGCTGTTATTATTATAAATTACGAAGTGGGCGTGTCAGTCTGTCTATTTGCAACAATATGGCCATTTATGTTAAATGGAGGGATTTGTGACAAAGCGTCACGCCTTCTTTTTCAAGCTGGATGGCTTAGGCACAATTGTGCCCACTTTTAGAAACAAAGAAGAAAGAAAGAAAGAAACGTTTATTACAAGGACAGAAACACACCAGACAAAAGAAAAAGAAAGAAACCAAACATAAAGTAGGACACACACAATGGGGGCTATTTGGGAGGTGTCAAAACCACTAAACTAGAGGAACTAAAGGCACTTATCTGACAACCTTCAAATCCGATGGCTCTTGCGCGGTGGCCACAGTTTCCATTTTCAAACAAATACAAATACAAATACAAATATGTTTATTTTGCCAAACAGAGTACAATAATTATAAATCTTACTAAATATGTGGGTAGGTACTTAGGATTTTTAATTGTAGTTACTGCGATCTCCGCACTAGGCTAACCTGTATCGCGGAGACCGTCACAAATCGAGTGCCATGAACATATCGATCGATCGTAGCGGAAACGTGTTTGATTTATTATGGGGATATATGTGGGATATGAGATGAGATAATTGTATTGTTATGTACTTAAACAACCTTAAATACATAAAATAAAGATAAAATTGTAAAATCGGTACATAAGTTGACAAAATATTAAAAATGTAATATAAACTATATATAAATTAATTTTAAAAGCACATCTGAAGTTTCTTTATTTATCTAATTATTCGTATTTACTTGCTTGGATTACACATGGTGGTTCATTTTAAAGTATTTTCAGTTTCGTCATAATTTTCTTACTTTAATTTTTGTTTCTTCTTTAACACCCATTTTAATTAGTTTAGTAAGTATAGTTCGTGTCGCCTCCCAAATCGCAGGCACTATCATAGTTGTAAACGCCATCAATGACGGTCGTGGTGTGTCACTGTCATTATAAATGGCAACTGACTCAGCAATATGCTGAAGGCCAGGCCTTCAGCGCTGATTTTCAGTCAGCGCCAGGTGTTGCCCCGCGAGCGTCACAGGCAGTTTTAGGCAGGTTATTCTATACCTCCATTGCGTGTCAGGAAGCTAACCTGTCGCCGCAGCTAAGGAGATGGTCAGGCCCCGATTTTCGCTCTATCGAGATCATCTCTACGGTTGAGATGTCGATTTTGGTATGCATGGTATCCGTCGGAAACGAACTCGATTCATATTTACTTCGAATTTCGATCGAAAACTGATTGAGGTATATTGAAGCTGTTTTTGATGGAGATATTCAGTATCTCGAATCTAGATACAGCTGGTAGCTTATCAACGATAATTGAGTCCGTGACGATAAGGGACAGCTGGCACGTCGACCATGGCGATGAACTCGATAGCGCCAGAATTGCCCCCAATTGCCAAATGTCGACTCAATCTCAACAACTCCTAAATCTAAACCACAAAACCATTTTCGTATCATTTTCCAAAAGTCAATTTAACCCACCCTCAAGCTTCGCCCTCGCTCCGCAAGTATTTGTACTCGTTTTAAATCAATTTCCATGTTGCATTTGTTATGCTAATGCTCGTCAAGGAACCGCCATTTTGTTTTATAGGGATGGGGTCGGGATGCAGATATTTATCGATATCGAACATACGATACGATGTTTGGACGGAAGACGTATGAGTGAGCGAGGGAGTGACTTAACTCCAAATAAAGTCTCTGATAATAACAATACTTACTTAATACGTTATTGTAAAAGAATGTACATAGGCGAAATAATCTCTATAATAAGAGATATCTTCAAGCAAACCTAGGATGGACGGGATTATTTAACAACAGATGCCAACCTACACGTGCAGAAAGATAAATTATACAAAAAATAAACAAATTGCGAATTACAAAAAAAATATGGCTGATCTTTATCGATGTCGGCAAAGCCCTCCGTCATGCTTCCCATCACTAAACCGGAAAGAGTTTAGTGATGCATGAAATTCATACTCTCTCGTCCCCTCTTCTCGCTGTGGAGTGATATTTGACAGCTCTTGTATCAATGGTAATAATCTGATTGTCGTATTATGTATGACTGTAAGTATTCGCAATTCGGATACAGCTCAGTGGTATAGTTGGGCTGACAGTTGCAGGAGATGGAGTTTTGAATCCCGGTGTTGACCATGTACACCATTAAAGATACCTATTTTTACCTATGAATTTATCTCATTGTATTACGGAGGTTCTAACGGAGATGGGAAACGTGAGGAAACCTACATAGCTCCCTGTTACGCAAAAAGCCTCACTTGGCCGACTCTATGTTTGTAAACAGAATTTATAAGTAGCAGCATAGAAATTATTCGAATGTTTAAAAAAACATTTTGAGGGAAGCGCATGGCGCCATCTAGTATGCAGTAGGAATACTAAATAAGTATGACATTTTTCTTCATCCCGTGTGTGTGGTTGGCGCCGAAAATCGGGACCATTTTTTGAGTCGAATATTAAAAAGTTATTGTTTCAAGGCATTTTTTTTAATCCGGCGGATTTTGTTTTAGTTTTTGGTATGATAAAAAAAAAACCATTGTTGTTTGTCCGGTTCTAGCGCCATGTAACATGTGTGGCATTTAAATTATGATCTAATGATTTTTTAAAGGCACATTAAATAAAGGTTTAAAGCTTTAAGAGTAGCTTTAACATTCCACGACGCGACGTGAGGAAACCTTCATTCATTACTCCATGGCGGATGACAAGTCCGTGGTACCAATTTTTTCCACCTGAACAGCTAAGTTGGTGGCTCTGTATGTGCCTCTGTCAGAAATGTGCAATTGAACGATATTATCAGACAAGTGGGAAATGACACGTACAAATTAACAACGTATCTAACAAATTCCAAAATTAAGCTATCGCATATTTTATAATGGATCGATGGGTTAAAATAAATAATTCATACACTTTGGTATTTCTTTGAGGAGTGCCGGTCAGTCGATGCAACGTGTTGTCTATGCCCTCAATTCTTTTTAATTTAATTTCTTCATCATGCCGCCTATCGATCGTGGAATAATTACTACTTGCGCTGCCAGTTACCTTTTTCCGAATTAACTAGGTATCTATCTACTTATTACATATATTGGTAGGTCTGCGTCTGTTCACGGAATTAATAAAAACCGGCCAAGTGCGAGTCGGACACGCGCACGAAGGGTTCCGTATTAACTACAAAAAATCGTAAAAAAAAACACGTTAGTTGTATGGGAGTCCCCCTTAATATTAAATTTCTTTTGTTTTTTTTTTTGTATTTGTTGTTATAGCGACAACAGAAATACATCATCTGAGAAAATTTCAACTGTCTAGGTATCACGGTTCATGAGATACAGCCTGGTGACAGACAGACAGACAGACAGACGGACGGACGGACGGACAGCGAAGTCTCAGTAATAGGGTCCCGTTTGGCACCCTTCGGGTACGTGACCCTAAAAACGGCCGACAAAAATTCTGACGACTCTTAGGACTTCAGAACATTATAGTGTCACGCATTTTCGCACTTAATTTCGCATGACGGAGGGCTGTCCCGTTACTGCAATAGAGTAATGAAGGTTTCCTCACGATGTTTTCCATCACCGTTAGAACTTCAAAATTCAGATAGGTAACTTATCTCATTGGCTGGTTGTTGGTACATGGTAAGCACTATGCACTTGGATTCTAAACTGCATTATTACATAACACAACACTAGTCTTCTGGCCCCACACTAGGATACCCTTTATTAATAAGCGGTACTTACTTGAGCAGCATTATGTGTATTTGGCGAAGCAACACATACCACGGTCTTTATCAAAGCGCTTGACCATTGATTTGGTATGAACACAGCGTATTTCATATAGATAACTTTTGTCGCTCAATCGTTGTATTTTGACCCTGCATTATGCCTAGTTTGTAATGAAACAGGGGTCAATTTAACTGGTCTTTCAATAATGGGCGAAGCGTTCGATGGCGAGTAAATGTTATGCTAATTGTTATTGGAATCGGTAGAGCGGTGCATCAAAGGCTGCATTTTTGACGAAGTTTTCTGTTTCTTTTTATTTCTGAGAATTGCCGCTTTTCAGGGAAAATGCAGTCAAGTTCAATATGGCAACATTTTCAGAATTTGTAAAATTATCTACCTATCACCTCTGTCTACGTCACACACAAACAGTTTAGGTGTTTTTTTTAATGGTATTTTAATAAAACACGCAAGTAGTAGTATACAAATACAAATTCATTTATTTAGCAAAACGAAAGTAACAAAAGTGTTGTTAGTTTGTAATTTTGTTTCTCTAATTTATTATTAAGTAGGTAATTAATTACCTATAGATCGCAGTACTGCTGAAACATTGTAACGTCAGTAAAAAAATCTTAGAAAATAAAGTTTCAGTAAATAAATCCGGCTGACATTTTACGATGGGTTTAACCGGAGTGGTTAAGTACCTATAAATACGTACCTAACCACTCAACCGTCCGTCCAAAACCGGCAGCCCGCGATTTTCAACTTAATGACTTGGTAATAAAGTTCAAGGAATAACTTATTTAATTAAACTGTAATTAATATTGGACTTTTACGTCTGAAAAATAAATAAATAATAATAATGTCATTTTCCCTTCCTCATGATATAGATACTCAAATGAAAACCATAATAAACCTCCTTACTCAAAGAAATCACACCTGTGTCTCGTAAAAAAATCTTTTAAAAATCGATATTTTTTTACGACATCCTGCTGTTTTGTTTTTTTTAATTGCGGCCTGTCTCTGACTTTGCATCGTATGCCTATCGCGTTTAAGCGGCGGAGCAAAGAGGTGCATGCATGGTGCATACAAAATGACGTTCCATTGAATGCTACAATAAAATGATGCAAGCGTAGTGTTTTCTAATTGATTAATTCTGAGTCACTATTTTAATTATTGTTTCTGACGTCACGGTGACCAAAGTTGCTAGAACATGACAAAAATCTAAAATGTCTTCTTTTTGAAGTAAAACTTCTTGGGGCACGGGGGTAAAATTTATTTAACCTCTCAACTGTGGGTTATTCATATATTTGCTTTTCAATCGCTACTAGCCGGGTGCTATCACGAGTGGCTAAGAAATGTAACGGAAATTGGAATCGGTGACGTCAGGGTCGGCTGAAGACTTTTAAAACCGCAACTATTTTCAATACGGTTTTTAACTAATCAGATAAGATAATAATACATTCGTACAATAAAGAATGTTAATTAGTGAGAGAAAAACCTGATGAAATGTTAACAAATAAAAATTATTTTAAGTAATGGCATGCGGAGCTGAAAGTTAATAATTTTGCCAGTTGTGTAAGTATTTGAAAAATGTTTGAAACGTGAACGATCTCCTTTCAACTTTCTAGGTCGTCTGGAACTGGGTTAGAGTTTTGATCTGTAGGTCAGTCAGTGATAAAAATTACGATTTTTGGACGCCAATATTTAAATAACCGTTTGATTTGAGGTGTGTTGTGTGTACCACTCCCCAGCCCGCTGTTCCACGGCCGCCGCCAATACGAGATTTTGATATGTTTATAATGTAAAAATAGTTTTTGAGGTGAGGAGGTCAAAAGTGGCTCCAAATGGTTCGTGTAATATTACACACGGTGCTGCTAGCCAGTTCAGGGCTAGAACTTGGCTTCCCGTGTCTAGATTATTTCCTTCCAACTTCCGTCAACGATGTCAGTGAACGTCAGTGATGTCAACATAATGTAAATGTCACCGTAATATTGTAAAAACCGCGAGATTACAATCTGACGTTTTTAAATCCGTTATATTGTAATCTTTCGATTTATTGCGAACTGTACCGATCTTCATACGGGTACTATAATGCGATAGCGAAATGACGAATCACTGGGCAAAGTGGTGGGTCAGGGTAGGCGAAAAGGTGGTGAGAGAAGAGAATCCCCGTTTATCCTTCGTGTTAGGTTGACATGTAAGTACCAAAAAAACATAAATTCTAAACCTTGTCGATCTTGTTCACAAAAAATCGACAGATAGACAAACAATCTAACGGTTTTTTTCGTTAGATTGTAACCTCGCGGTTTTTACAATATAACGGTGACATAAATAAATAAACTACTTATAAAGCTACCGCTTGTTAAAAATCCTACAGCATCGAAACTTACAATATGTATATTAATCCTTATAACTTAGCTAAGCTAAAAATTTGATGCATGTTGTGTTTGCCTATAAGTGGACAAACATCTACAATTAGTACAAAATGTAACTATTAAGTAAACATGTATTGTCTGTTGGCGAACCTCAACCAATAAAATAAAAAATAAAAATAAAAAAGTTGCCGGTGAATAAACAATTTTAAATTAAGTTTTCTGTAGATATATCTGGGGATGGTAATATCGCCCCTTAGTGTTAAGTTACATACAAAAGTTGGCGAACAGAGATCCTAGTGTGGGGCCGCAGTCCATATTCCTCAAAGCAGGGATTATTGGCAAAGACAAGAAATATTAAATATTCAACTCGCATTCAAGTAGGGTAACTAGAACTACTAACGCCATTAAAATGTATTTATGTGGTCAACACCATCACGAGAGACACCACCGGTTCGATCTTACTTGTGTCCAGGTAAAGGCCTGTGCTGTGCCTCTCAGTGGGCATTCAATGGGTTAAATTTTTCTTTAATTGTACTTATGGGACCCAAAATTTTTCATTTGCGTTTGCGACCATGTATCTTCGGGAAAGTTGTTCATAAATGTTGTTGTTGTATTACTATCATTCCACAAAATATTGTCAGCTAATTTAATGGTCAGCCTGTATAATTCTCAGATTCAGTAAGACTGAGTTATTGTGTCGTAGTGGTAATA
>OY735279.1:6345766-6400766 GCA_963457715.1 Argyresthia albistria | reverse complement strand
AATATAAGTGAAATTCTCAAAGCAGCATTAGGGCCCAGGATCGTAGCCAATGGAGTTCTTAAGTCTCTGCCTACCTACCCCTTTTCCGGGAAAATGCGTGAATATATGTAATTGTCCTACGTCTAAGTAAGTACGTGACTAGGTACCTATTAGGATTTAATAAGTCTATTGTTCAAAAACATAACTTAAATGTTACCAAGAAATCGATTGTCTTCAATTCGGAGAAATGGATAGGTATTATTCACACGCAGGTCTCAATATTCTCTACCTCTTTAAGATTAATCTGTAATGAATGTTACATACTTACAACGTTTATGATTGATCTGTTCAATAGGGCTTATCTAGAATACTTGAGACAGGCGAGCGAAGCGTCTCCGTTTCAGGATTGGGCAAAAATGCTTTCTACAGGTCGCATTTCTCAACCGATTCTCGTGAAATTTTGTGAGTAGGTTGGATAGGTAATTAAATGTTTTTTTTGTCGAGTCAGTTTTTTTCTTCATTATGGCGGAGATATGGTATTTGAGAATGTAAAAAAACCACTACTTACAGCCCAATTAATGAAAAAAAATTCTCTAATTCCCGGTTTCGCTCGCGAGGTCTACAGCTCACAGAGCCACTAGTCTTTATGTAATTAATACACTAATATAGGTAACCTAATTTTGATAATTAAAGGGTAGGTCATTGAACTACTATTACTTACCTTATTAGGGTACCGTACCCGAAGGGTGCCAAACGGGACCCTATTACTGAGACTTCGCTGTCCGTCTGTCCGTCCGTCCGTCCGTCCGTCCGTCCTGTCTGTCACCGGGTCCGTCTGCACGAACCGTAATAGCTAGAAAGCTGAAATTTTCACAGAATGTGTATATTTGTTGCCGCACCAACCACTAATACTGAAATACGAGAGATATTGCAAATTAAAGGGGGCCCCGATACAAGAGACGTGTTTAGATACACTTACGCATTTCAAAATGGAGATCTTGACTGAAACTGTTTATTTATTGTCATAGCAACCATGTCATAGACACATATACTACACATTTAAATATGGTGGTTAGCCGGTATGATGTAGATTGTAGACTCTCAATCCGGAGGTCGTCGGTTCAAGTCTCGTGAAGGCATAAACTTTTTAAATTTTCTTTTTGTTTATTTTTTTATTGTTTTGAGTGCTTTTGATTTGTTGTACGATGGTACGGTCGGTACCCTTCGGGTGCGATACCGACCCGCACTTAACCGATTTTTACTTAATTTTTCTTATAATCTTTGCCTATCGGAACGATTTGCCTAGTATGTTTTGTAAATATACCTACTTCTGTCAATATGTTGTAGAAAAAATTGGCAACATAAGGTACAAATTAGTGGACTATGTAGGTAAATCGTAAATCAAATCCTTTGTAAAACATAGTCGGCAAATGTTGCCAGTTGTTGAAGTGTTACGAATGAATTAATTCTTCGGCAATTCCCAGTTCACCCCACTCGTTGATCAAAAACAATCCCAAATCGGCGCCACGAAAAAAAACAATTAATTTCGATTATTATTTATTGGAAAGAAACTCCAGCTTGCTCCTAACAATGTTTTAATACAATATGCATATAATTAATATTTTCCATGAAAGTACCTGACATTTTAAGGTATTTATCGGCTATTTGTATAAATTAAAACACCAGCAGGTGTCTCTAGTTTAATGGCGGTCATAAAACTAGATTTAACTTCCGTGTATGTCGCGCAACGAATAAATGATTAGCGGTTGATGTTTTAATAAGACTTCCCTTATCGATTTTGAGGACAGATTGCTGTGGTAATAAAATATTGAGCATGATATCATGTTGGTACTTACCTACTTAGTTAGGCCCGTATTACGATACCGTCCTTTGAAAACTACCCAAAAACAGAGTTGATTTTTTATGGTTCTGTTCCCGAAGGTTGTCAAACGGGACCCTAGCCACAGATTAATAAAGAGTTACCCTAGCATCTGTCTTTATATGTTAATTTATTTATACTCATCAAAATTTATAGTTTGAGGGAACAACAGTTGTTATTGAATGAAGTATAGGTACCTAGTTATGTATGACAAAATAAAAATCATAAACATTTACATACAGGCACATACATTATTTCTGGCCCCACACTAGGATGTCGTGGGAATCAGAAAAAGCTACATTACAAACATGTAACCCTGTGGTTTTCTTTTTTTATCAATCGATCAGGGGCCTAATGCTGCTCTGAGAATTTCATTACTATTTCATTACTATTCCATTGCAAACACCCAAAATGGCGTCATTTGGTATTCTCCTAAATTATTATCCTCCTTGATTGGGTGTTTGCAATGGAATAGTAATGAAATAGTAATGAAATATAAGTGAAATTCTCAGAGCAGCATTAGGGCCCTGATCAATTGAGTTATTTCGGTGGTTATTTACAAATTACCTATAGCAAGTATCGTTTGCCTCTTCTCTACGACCAATGTGAAAGAAGAAGGGCAAAGAAACTCCCTTATCTTGATTGACAGTGCCGCTTAAGGGCGGGCCCTAGGCATTGAGAACTTAGAATTTCATCCTTAACTTATTTTAAGAGGAAATTAAATTTAAAAAAGGTTAAAGTCAAGCTAAGCAAGTCTAACTGAGGAACATACTGTGCCATTTTTATAATGATTAGATAAATAACAGGAACTCAAATTCAGATGCGGTGCGAAATTGTAAAATAATTGAAACAAAAAGTAAACTTTAGAAATAACCGACTTCCACAAACCCTATTGGGGGTTGTTTTTTTATTATTAAATTTAAATGGGACCACCCTTGAGGTATTACCTATACGCCGAAAAAAGATTTGTTCAAATCGGTTCATAATTGTCGGAGTTATCGCGTAACAAACATAGAAAAAAAAACATACGGGTCGAATTGAGAACCTCCTCCTTTTTTGAAGTCGGTTGATAAAACATTGTGATAGACAGATTTTCTGGCAACTTCAGGAGACTTTTCTATCGAGCAAAATTAATAAAATTACGTTTATGGGAAAGCGAAGTCACGCTGATACTACTCGTGATAAACAAGCTAGTGAAAAAACGTACAGCAATAATAGTCATCATTCCGAGCGATTTGTGTTTTGCTAAAGGCTGTTTTTGCCTAGGGCACCGTCTTAAATACTTATAAGACCGGAAACAAAGAAATTAAAAGTGTGAACATCAATTTCAACACTGAACTTTAGCCTCTTTAATCCAGAGCCTTTGCGCCGTGAGCATGACGGGCGAAAAATAACAATGCCCATAGACAATCGCGCCAAATTTCCAAACAAACGGCTCGAAGGTATGACCATGATATTATCCGAACAAAGAAATAAAGGCTGTAATAAATAATAAAGTGGAAAGTGACAAAACAAAATGTAAATATCATTATTTGGCCGTTGTGCTGCGTCATCGAAGCAATTTGTTGTTTAGACGCCTCACCGACTGGTTACAGATATTGGTCGAGTGAAACTGGGGATGCTATGGAGACTTCATTGATCTATAATAAGTATAAATAAATACTGATATTTATCCTTGCTTGTCCAAAAGTTACAAGTAAATCGAAAACTCATTCATGATAGGCAGAGAGCACTTGCCAGTGGAGAGCGCATAGATTAGACACATTTTCCTTTGAAACACAACTCATCAATTTACGGGCGGCGGGGGACGAGGTAAGAGTGCTGTGATTGGTCAGCCGCTGCGAAACTGGCGGCCCGTCATCATACATAGGTTGCGTATGGGAACGTTTGTTGAATACAACAAACGTTCGGCGAGCCGCATTCCCCGGCAGGCGCAGTCAATTGGATGGTAATTATGTATAATTCAGAATTAATTTCATTCATCATTCATCGAATCGTCGCTCTTTGTTGACTTGACTAGTTATTTTAAGTAGCCGGTCCCACTGCTGGGCAAAGGCCTCCCGATGCTGCACCCACAATTCCCTATCCTGGGCTACGTCCGTCCACCCTGGCAGAAACTTATCGAGGTCATCCCGCCATCTCCTCCTTGGCCTGCCCCTGCGCCGCCGGTGTCCGTCTTGTGGCACCCAGTCAGTGACGATGTTCGCCCATCTGTCTGGGCGCATGCGCCAGACATGGCCGGCCCAGTTCCACTTCAGCTTGACTGGTCATAATAAACGTTAACTCAGGATCAAGTACCTATCTATTTTGACTAGCAGGGCACAGTCAAGTCTATTGCGCCCACTTTTAGCCATTTAATCAATAGGTACTCCATTATACCCACGTGTACAGGGGGCTAGCCCATCGTCGTAACTATGGTGTGATAAAGGTTTCCTCAAGATGTCTTCCTTTAGCGTTAGAATTTCCATAATATAAACTATCGTAAATTCGTAATCATCGGAAATCTCAGTTTACCCTTGAATAAAAGTTTTTTCGAGTCGACTCCACGCATTTTAAACTTCGATTTGTATTTTGAAATTGGAACCGTATGCGTCATAGACAATAATGATGGTATCGTTGGCCGTTTAGCATAGAACAAGACGGTTCCGCGACGCTCATTCAGAAATTAAATCAATGATTGTTTCAACACCGAGGAGAGAATCGATTTATAATAAAATAAGCCAGCTCCCAGTGTAGGTAAGAGGTACACTTTGTCAAGAAATGGCATGGCATTAAATAATGGCAACATTTGAAGACTATGCGTTTACAGGGTTCCGATCCTTAGAAAGAAAAAAAAAAAGTGGCCAAGTGCGAGTCGGACTCGCCCATGAAGGGTTCCGTGGTAGCAAGTAATTATAAGACTTGATGTTTGTGTTGTAACTTTGTTTTTCATAGTGTTTGTATGAATGACAAAGTTATCTTTGCGGTTTTAATAAATGCTAAATTATTTGCATTAATGTCCCCACACGAACATTAAAAACTGCTCATTATATTTTGTCCAAACCAATTTTCATCGAAAGTTTATATTGAGATACATAGCACATATTTTTATAGAATTATCACTTTCTTACTTTAAAAGTTAGAGGGGGGGACACAATTTTTTCCACTTTGGTCGGGTCTGTCTCTTTAAAGATTGACTTTGAGGAAAAATAGTTTTAGAAACCTCTACTTCATTTTTAAAGACCTATCTATCTATAGACATGTAAGTATGATGAAAAAAAATAATTTTGGTTTCAGTTTCATGTATGGGGCGCCCCCCTTAAATTTGAATGTCCAAACTTAAATTACTCCCTTTATAATCTCCTTCCTCCCAATATACCCAGACCCATAAATTTCAAGTCACTCTTAATGCTGGCCTATTCTCCGTTTATTAAAACCTTATGTAAATTTATTAAAATTAATAAAATAAAATTGTAGTTGTGTGTAAGCAAATTAACAAACTATTTTGTACTTATTTAATATATTTTATTATATATATTGTGTTGTTTTGTTCTAGGTACTTGAACATCGTAAAAACCGGTCAACTGCTATAAATACGTGCCATCTTAGTCACTTGACACTGGCAGAATCATCTAATATAATAGATGGAAGCCATTATATCCAAAAATTGAATTGAAATTGAAAAAAAATAATTTTGGTTTCAGTTTCATGTATGGGGCGCCCCCCTTAAATTTTTATTTTTTTCAGTTCTTGTACAAAAATCGTAAAGCGGTTTAAAGAATACATCTACGTACCAAGTTTCAACTGTGTAGTCCTAATAGTTTTGGAATAAAGTTGCTGTGACATACGGACGGACGTACAGACAGACTTGACGAAACTAT
The DNA here is from genome assembly GCA_963457715.1 of Argyresthia albistria. Taxonomy (NCBI): domain Eukaryota; kingdom Metazoa; phylum Arthropoda; class Insecta; order Lepidoptera; family Argyresthiidae; genus Argyresthia; species Argyresthia albistria. The sequence goes on along the minus strand of OY735279.1, from coordinate 6,395,048 downwards.
AAGGGTTCCTTGTTTCTCTACGGAACCCTAAAAAAAGGGACCCTTATAGGATCACTTTGTTGTCCGACGGTCCGTCCGTCCGTGTGTCAAGGCCTTTTATATCAAGAACGTGCCATGTTGACGTATCAAGCTGTATATCATTCATGGCACCCAAGCAAGGTCTTATAGCACAAGTAAAGGGAGAAATCTTAAAACTGCAAAACTCTGTTTTCTACAAAAATATTTAATTTTGTTTGCATGGATGACATCATACTTTAGTTTTTTATGGTGAGACTGAGTTACACATGTTACGCTCTCTAAGTGTGATCGGAACTATTCGGAACCCTTGAAAATCCTACTCTCACTTGGCCGTTTATTCCTTACATAGGTGTTTGTCACGCAGTGGTGCCATAAACCGGGTTTAACTAATTTTTACTTATTTTTACTTTTATATTATTTTTTGTCTAGCATTTCTTGACAAAGAAAGTATGATATTATTTGTGTTTTTTTTTTTAAATAATGGCGAGTACCTACCTATGGTCCAAAATGCCAGTTGCTCACGACGTCCGAAGCAAATACCTACTTGAATCTTTCCAGCCCTTTACGTCCTCCCTGGGTGGGTAGTGCAATAGAGCAACAAAACATCCTCACCTCAAGAAGGATACTCAAAGAGTACAAGGATTTCTTCTTCACGATGATTTCCTTCACTGAAATCGACGTCCGATAACGTCATCATCTAATCTAACCACGGAACAGAAAAAACCGTGAATCTAACAGTACCTAACCTACCACTAGGTCTTTGAGACGTGGTCAGCACCAGGAATCTAACCTGCGTCTCCTGCGTGCGAGAAAAGCAAGTGTGAAACCCTCAAGACAACGGTTTCCTATGGTACGGTATTCAGCATAGACCAGTATCCAGTATTATTCGTCCATAATTTAATTACTCATTATTGTCCATCTTGGAGGAACGCGGCCTTTCCTACGGAAACCGTGTTGCTCGAAGTTGTCCATTGTATTTCAGGAAAAAAAAATATTTTTCGACTTACTAGCGCCATCTGTTATCGAGTAGCGTATCCAATCCTATTTATAAACTGTCAATTGCTCTATCTTGTCTATTGACATTTGGCACTGAAATGAAGTTCAATTTTGACAGTTCTTCAGTGGTCATCCTATTTTTTATGCCTCCTTGCATTTCGATACAAAATATTTAGATAATTTCGCTGCCAGTTACGTGATTATGATGAAAATACGACGCGACCCAACCGTGAAACCTCGAAATGTGAATCGTTAACACCGGTGAGTAGCCCACAAGTATCGCATTCCTTGCTATTAGGAGAGGAGCAACTGTCCATATTTTTAACTGATTATAAAAACTGTTGTCAATTGCCTGTTAACCTTTTAACTAAAAGCGAGAACGCGTAATTTAAGACGGGCGCCGTCTATAATTTTATTACGCTAGACTTGGCGCATATATTAGCAGAAAGACGTCCAGTCAGTCTAGTCTTGATTTCTTTATTCAAATTGTTTTTTTTAATGCGGGCACATAAAACACCCAGAAGTTAGTGTTATCATTTCCTATCATTTTAAAGATTTTGTTATCATTGGAATAAATTAAACCTTTGATATGTCCTTAACTGCTTGATGATGATAACTAATTTGAAATGTGCGCTAACAGTTTTTTTAATAGTTTTATCTAAATAAAGGTAAGCAGTTTACTATGAATATTCTTTATCAAGTTTGTTGTGTTTTAGTTGTAACATTTTTTTTCAAACTTTTTATGAAGGAATATTATTTAATTGTGAGGTCAGTGACTTAGGTATTATTCATAATCAGTTTTTGTTTATGTTTATATTTTTTCTTGTATCTACCTAATTAATTATTTGCATTAATGTCCCCACAGGAACACAGCCTTCTGTATATATTTGCTATCATATACTGTATTTTATTAGATCAGGAATAGTGGGTTGGCCTAGCAGTGGGATGATACAGGCTAGTAACATGCTCCCTGCGCACACCCTGTTTTGATTATTGGTTTTTGGCTATCCCGGCAGTGTATAAAGGTAGATTTAGTTAGGCTAATTACTAATAAGTTAGGCTAATTACAAATAAGTAAAAGCCTATTAATGTCACCACTGAGTGGCAAAGGGAGCCTTTTCCACTGCTGTGGCTCAGTGCAGGTTGGTGGAGGGGTTTACAACTACATAGTAATAAAACATAATACCTATATATAAAAATAATGGTAAATATTGACATTAAAATTAGGGGAAGTTAAGCTTTCATTCCCTTGCAATAGAAATTAACTAACATCTTGGTTTCATCTGTCAGTGATTGTATGGAGAGTATCTTTATCAGAGATAAGGGTTAAAACCAAAACTATTAAACCCATATTTCATAAAACTTAACAGACATGCTAGCGAATTTTTTACATTTAAAACATTTAAATACAGGCACATACATTGCTTCTCGCCCCACACTAGGATACCCTGTGTCGTGGGAACCAGAAACAGTGACATCACGAACATGTAATAAACATCCAAGACCAGGGTTTTTTTTTGTCCCCAGCCGGGATTCGAACCTGAGACCTCTCACATGGTTGGCAGATGCGCAACCGCTGCGCCAAAGAGGTTGTTAAATGTGCTTTGTCTCTTTCTCACAGAAAAAATTCGTAGTTAAGAAAGACAGGAATCTTAATGGCATTTTAGTTTGCTAATTGTTAAAATAGATTTTATAGATGTTTATAAATAAGGAGTTTGGTATCTAATTAATGCACTAAATTACACTATGTTACAATTGACTGCATCTAAAAACCTGAATGTCAATGCCATGCAATTTTTGTGTCCTACACAATCCTACTAGATTAAAATTATTAGGTGGGTCTCTGCTCCCCACATTCTATTTTTATGCAACTAAAATTTAATATTATAGGCATGATATAACCTTATTCTTTGGGTGCCATATCCTTTCAAAGGTCAGATATCATACATAACATAGCTTAACAATATCTGGGTTACAGAGCTTTGCTTGGTGGTTGGTGGTACAAACACAATAAAACATTGTATTCATATCATCAGACCGCAATCGATTAATATGCTGCTCTGTTTTTGAATGCTGTGAATAGCTGCAAACGAGAAGCAAATAAGCACATGTAGTGTAGGCTGAAAGATTGAATATCTGAGCCTAAAACTCACGAGGAAAACAAAGTGCTTAGTAGCAAGCAAGAAGGTTGAATAACAGATGATGAACTTAGGTTCGACCTTATTTGAACGAAACCTCTTTGTGTGAATTTTCCTAAGACGCGCCAAAAAGTGTCACGTGATCTGAGGTCGCAATGAGTTAACTTACTTTTTGATCGTCATTGGAATTTTGGCCTTATTTTCATTGTACAAAAGTGAAATTGCCAATCCTTTTGCGCGGCAATGAAAAAAGCATGAAAACTCTGAAATACGTGATTTTTCAGTTATGAGCTTGTTCGATTTTTTACCCCCAAAAACCCCTATATTGCCAATTTCATCGAAAACTACAGCGCCATTTTCTAGAACACAAAACATTACATACAAATATTCCTCGTATTAGGTATTGGCTACCGCTCGGCTCGGAGCCTCAGACCAACCGCTACGTCAGACGGGTCATATCCCTGCAACATAGGGTGGGTAGTTCTCGGTGTTCCATAGATTTAGTTCAGAAAACGCTTTGACTGCTAGTCAAAATAGATAGATACTTTTTAGGATCTGTCAAAACGACAAACTTGATCGTGATTTCTATGAACTACTAACCAAATGACGTCATCATTAAACGCCGTGTTTTTTTCGCAAAATTGGCTTTATAAAATACAGTGGCTAAAAATAATTATTGAATTCTGTTATTGTCAAGCCATATAATGCTTCAACTTCAAACATATTCCTATATTTATTTGACCACAATTAAAAATACCGTATTACATATAAACGGACCAACTAGCTTACAAGTTAATTCGTCGACACATCTTATATATCTATTGTTCTCCATTGTTCGTTTGTTCGACCGGTGTGCTTCTGAGAGTGAACCTGTTACGGCTGCATTTTACCAACGAAAAGTTATACGGGAATAACTATCCCGGGGATAATTTCTATGACAATGACAGTTCAAAATGAGGTGATATTCTGATCTTCTATGAAAAAGTAGAAGAAACTCACTAGTAAAAGTTAATTTTTCGTTGGTTAATTCGCTCGAATCAAGTCGCCTGTACCTACACCTAACGTTATTTCATAAATCCCCAAAACCAACCCATAACCAGCCAGACATTATATCGATTCCATTGAATAATATTACAAAAAAATCGAACATATTTTCTGCCTTCCATTTTCAAATGCTACAATTTGCAATACTGGTTCGCGCAGCAGTTAAAAAGAATAAAATTTGCATTCGCAAAAAATGCCGTCAACGTCAACCTTAGTATTGAACTTGCGGACTAAAAATAAACTATGACTGCGACACTAAAATTATAACTACATTCTAAAACTCGGATCGTCTAAATGTGATCTGTGTGGGCACACTTCGAGTGGTTCAGTTTTGCTCTTGCATTTTTTCCCACGTCAAATGGCAGGGCACAGGCACACGACACGATCAGCCATGATCACTATGAAATGGCAGGGCACAGGCACACGACACGATCAGCCATGATCACTATGAAATGGCAGGGCACAGGCACACGACACGATCAGCCATGATCACTATGAAATGGCAGGGCACAGGCACACGACACGATCAGCCATGATCACTATGAAATGGCAGGGCACAGGCACACGACACGATCAGCCATGATCACTATGAAATGGCAGGGCACAGGCACACGACACGATCAGCCATGATCACTATGAAATGACGGGTGTCGCTAGTGGCCTTCTAGTATTGACAATGTGAATTGCGTCCGAACATAGAATGACGTTTCAAGATGGTTGTCGTAGTTCTGAATTCTGACATTTCCCAGATTACTTGGTACCTAGGTCCTTGTATCGTGCTGAAGGAAATACTTGGATCCCATCAGATCACCCTCCCTACATACATATCTATGGGCAGTGCTTGCACAAAGCATTCTCAAGACGATTCATTCCAGGTTCTCGCTAAAGAACTTGACAAAATTGTGATCTTTCGCGTGAAGGGCTAGGTCCTATATTACCTTTGGACGTGAGGCACTCGCCCTAATAGTTTTATGATTTGGAACTATAAGAATACCATAAAGGCGGACACTCATCAGTACCTACTAACATGAAGGTTGTCTGGCTAGAACGGCAGCATAAACTAGACGCAGGTTCTAACTGGTTTTACCAAAGCCTTAAAGCAGTTAAATCTAGGCAATTTAATCAATAAACTAGCTAATTCACCCGACAAAAATCTAGACTTAACGGTCGCTTAACTTCCAGTTTCTCAAATAACCTGTCTGGATTTTAAACGAAATTTATAATCGTTTTGTTTATTCTGGTGTATTATTTTATGACAAAATGGTCGATGCTGCATTCCTGGTTTGAGTTTTGAACTGCTAAGTTGTGGTGTGATTTTTATCTGGAAAATAACTATGTAAGTTGTTCTTATTTATCCTGAAAATACTACTTTACCGCATCAAGGAGAAACTAATCAAGCTTAGAATGAGCTGCCAATGAAACAAGGGAGTAAAGTTGCGGCTCGAGCTGTAAAGAACCGAGTAGGTATGTTATTATTGCCAATTGCTCACGAGTTTCATACGACGTTTTTCAACACACTTGTGGGAAAAAATCTATACTTATCTTCCTCGAAATAGGTAATATTTTTCTAGCATAAAAACTCTTTGCTGTCATTACTTGTCCAAAAACTATATCCATTACCACACTAGTGCGGTAATATTATTACTAACGCACTACTAATAATATTATTACCGCACGTGTGTATAATAGGCAGCATTATGATTATGATACTAAAACCGACTTCATAAGGGTCACTTTACGAGCAGGTGTGTTGTTTATTTCAGTAAAAGTGTATAAGTGTGATGTCGCTGTTCCTGGTTCCTACGACACAGGTTATCCTAGTGTGGGGTCAGAAGCAATGTATGTGACTGGTAAATGTTATGGGCTCTACTCACGATGCAATCTGTTTCGCGATTCGTTGCTGCAACTTGTATTTCTCTCTCTATCTTCCTGTTCTGTCCTTCTCTAGCGGTTGCAAGGCAACCTGCCTTCTGAGTTGCAGCGACAGATTGCAAGCCAGCCCCCCTATGTACCGCGCAACCGCTGTCGGCATTGGCATCGTGTTTAAACGTGCAAGAATGAACTTTATCAACATGACAATACCGCAAGTCAAACACGAAGACGATGCCGACAGCGGCTGCGCGGTAGGGCCCATTACCGTGCTAAAGGGCGCACCCAGGATTTCAGCTAGGAGGGGGCAGGGGGCTGCTTATACCTGTTTCGAAAAGATCGTCGGTTGGGTATATTGAAACAAAAAATCATGAAAATTGACTTTTATTCATTAATTTTGATGATGTCACGAAACAAAATATTATACATAATTATACTATACATTATGTATAATATATATTATATATTATGTATGTATATATATTAATTTAACAGTAATCTTCTCGGATTTGCCGAAAATTTGTCTTCATTTTGCGCTGAGTAGGTAACACGTTTTTAATTTCTATTTGCCAAAAAAAATACATTTAATTCATCTTCTAGGGGGGGGGGGGGGGGGGCGCAGCTGCCCCTCCCCCTGCCCCTACCTGGGTACGCCCTTGGGGGGCGCCACTGCAACTTTGATCGATTGAATGATCGGATTGATTGCGTTAGTTCCGACCCTTGGCCACGTGCCAAAACATCCATGTAGCACTGTATGGTTATCTCTTCAGAGCGATGTCAACGCGAAGCGGCGCGGCTGCGGTCCGTGCGCGCCGCGGCCACAAGGAGCGCAGTAAAAACTTCACCGAGCTGGAGAAACGGACCGTGCTCGAGCTGATCGCGCGGCACCGGGACGTGCTGCGGCAGGGCCGCTCCAACAACGCGACCAATCGCAGCAAGCAGGTATAACAAAATACTGATTTAAAAAGAATATACAATAATCAGAGGCTATATATCCAATTGACTGCGCCTGCGGGGGGAAGCGGCTCGCCAAACGTTTGTTGTATTCAACAAACGTTCGCATACGCAACCTCTGTACGATGACGGGCCGCCAGACAGTTTCGCAGCGGCTGACCAATCACAGCTGTCTTACCTCGTCCCCCGCCGCCCGTAAATTGGTAAGTTGTGTTTCAAAGTAAAATGTATCTATGCGCTCTCCACTGGATAAATGCTATATTCTACTCCCCTCTAATTTCGTTGACAAAATTTGTAGTGACAACCCAACCGATTTTACAATTTAATTAGTTTCAGTTTCTCTTGCTATACTTGCACATAAACATGTGCATAATTAATATTAAATAACCTTTAATAATTAATTAAATAATTATAGATTTGTATTATTATATGTGCTCCTTGTAAAGTGTGTCAGTTAATGCTGCTTTTGGCGTTGCAGACGGAAATGTTTGTTCTAATCTTAATGTTGTAATGTTTGTCTGTACTGCTGTTTTGTGTATTAATAAATAAATAAATAAAACCGTTATTTTGCGCACTCGCTTTAGCTATTGTATTGTATTGCATAATGGCGGCCCAGGGCGGTCAATGAATACGTGCTAGACAATTAATGTAAGCAAGTTATTCAATATAAAATTTTGAGTAAAAATATAATGAGTAAAATGTTAATCATAAAAATGCTCATCATGATAATGTGAATTTTGTTACGATTACGTCGGTACTTAACTACGTAACGTCGATAACTTTTCCACGATAATCGTCCGATTACATTTTAACAAGCGTTCAATTAGAGATAACTGCGATAATTAACTGTTTACTGCATTGAAAACCCACAATAAAATGATCACGTCAAATAGACCACAAGTTTAGTAGTATATAATCAAATAAAGTAGGTACTAAAAGTAAAAAATCGGTTAAGTGCGGGTCGGTATCGCACACGAAGGGTACCGTACCATCGTACAACAAATCAAAAGCACTCAAAACAATAAAAAAATAAACAAAAAGAAAATTTAAAAAGTTTATGCCCTCACGAGATTTGAACCGACGACCTCCGGATTGAGAGTCTACATCATCTACATCTACAGCTACCACAACCATGTGGGTTGACGCGAAATATGCTATCATATTTAAATGTGTAGTATATGTGTCTATGACATGGTTGCTATGACAATAAATAAACAGTTTCAGTCGAGATCTCCATTTTTAAATGCGTAAGTGTATCTAAACACGTCTCTTGTATCGGGGCCCCCTTTAATTTGCAATATCTCTCGTATTTCAGTATTTGTGGTTGGTGCGGCAACAGATATACACATTCTGTGAAAATTTCAGCTAGCTATTACGGTTCGTGCAGGCGGACCCGGTGACAGACAGGACGGACGGACGGACGGACAGACGGACAGCGAAGTCTCAGTAATAGGGTCCTGTTTGGCACCCTTCGGGTACGGTACCCTAAAAATAATAATACTTAAGTATACTTTGGCCAATTTCATCAACAATTCCTATCTATAGGGGACACTTTATTTCCTTTCAGGGGCCACCTACCGGTTGTTTCGCTTTGACCAAAGTTTAAGGGTCACCTAGGCCACTAGGGGTCCCCCTAAATTTAAGAGGCTGGCCTCCGAAACAGTCGCTAGAGCTAAGTGACCCTGAAATCGGTCATCAGTCCAATAGTTTACTCATTGGAATAGGTACTTTATTTTATTGCTGATAATCGCAAGTACAAAAATCTCTAATACCACAATTCTAACTCTCTACTGGAGCAACCCCATACGGAACGTGACAAATGTTGTTGTAATTTCTAAGTATAATAATAAAATTCACCAAGTTAAAAACATACAAAAACCGACTTCATGACCTATCACTTAGTCCTCCCCGCTCGGTACACAAATGTCGTCTATAGACCCGAAAACGAGCCTACGATAGCTCCTGACAGTGAAGTCCATACGTATTACATAATATGAACGAATATACGATTCTATCAGCCACAATTTATCTCGCGACAGTGACTATAAACACCATCCAGGTAAAACAAATTAAACTTCACAGTTTTTTGATGTAGAAACCTAACTACTGGACCGATTCCTAATTTTCACAAAATGGGACCAACCTGAAGGTCCATTCTTTCATATAAAAAAAGAATTTTTGAAATCGGTTAACAAATAATACCAATTTCGAGGTAACACACATAAAAAAATATTATAACACAACCGAATTGATAACCCCCTCCTCCTTTTTTGAAGTCGGTTAAAAAGAAAAAAAAACTTACAACCGAATCGATAACTCCCTCCTTTTTTGAAGTCGGTTATAAACTTGAATGCCTTTCCAAAACTGATTTTAAGTAAGTATTACTTAAACTTAAAATAAAACCTAACCTAGTCATCCACTATAGGTAGACAGACAGGCTAACGGATTAAGTGATTAAATTAATTCAAAGATGTTTTTATATTTCAATTTGAATATTAATCGCATACGTGCAGACTGTTATTAGACTAGCTATAGCTAGATAGTGAATGCAGACAGCTTTTAGACTAGCTATACCTAGAACAAGCCCTAGATTTATCGCGTTGATAAGATACAATACAAGTTGAATCAATTATACTGGTGATCTTATACGTGTTTTTTTTTGTCGATTTTCTGATAATATTGTGGCAGATTTGGCTTTTTAGGGTTACGTACCTTAAAAAGAAAACAAAGACCGCTTATAAGATCAAGTCCGTTCGTCCGTCCGTCTGTCTGTGAAGACCTCCAAGAGGGCGTTTGATTCGTGTAAAGTTTTTTCTACCACAGACTTATTTAATAACAATTAACTTGATACCTCCACGTGTTCCCGATAAGAAAGAAGTTCCCACGATTACTTTTTGTGAAGTAACTACACTTTTACGGTTCTTGTTATGCAAAGTCACACCTCGGACACTCGTAAAATAATCACTTTTACTACTACATAACCAAATGATGTTTGTATACGTGCAAATGTGTGCGCAAACTTTGCTAGGGCTGGCGCGGCAAATGCAGCGATATTAAGTATACGCGTCGTCACTCGTCAAGCGTTCAGCCCTGTCTATTGATTCTTTAACCAATCTTTTGACGCCAGGGGTGGGGTGCAGTATCTGAATCAGCGCGGGGAAGGGAGTGGCCGTTCTGTACGGAGTACTATTATCTCTTCTGTGGCAAAGGCTCGCTCACCAACCATCCTGTGTTCCCAGCTGGTGTGGTCGCGGATCTGCGAGGAGGTGAACCGGCGCTGCGGCGGCGAGCGCCCGCGCACTCCCGCGCAGGTCAAGATGTGGTACGAGAACTACAAGAAGAAGTGCAAGATGCGGGCACAAGACGACCAGGTACCGAAGCGGTTCCGGTTCAACTTCCGGGTTGGGTTAGCTAGAGGCGGTTAGGTTAGCTAGAGGCGGTTAGGTTAGCTAGAGGCGGTTAGGTTAGCTAGAGGCGGTTAGGTTAGCTAGAGGCGGTTAGGTTAGCTAGAGGCGGTTAGGTTAGCTAGAGGCGGTTAGTTTAGCTAGAGGCGGTTAGGTTAGCTAGAGGCGGTTAGTTTAGCTAGAGGCGGTTAGGTTAGCTAGAGGCGGTTAGTTTAGCTAGAGGCGGTTAGGTTAGCTAGAGGCGGTTAGTTTAGCTAGAGGCGGTTAGGTTAGCTAGAGGCGGTTAGGTTAGCTAGAGGCGGTTAGGTTAGCTAGAGGCGGTTAGGTTAGCTAGAGGCTATTTTTCACCCCTCCCCCTGGCCACTATAGTATGAGCCAAGACCCCCCCCCCTTCAAACTGGTCACGTATGGGTAATTGTGTACGTTCTCTTCGGTAAGGTAAGTTTAGGTTAGTTAAGAGCAGGTAGGCTACGGCTGAAGCGATTACGGTTAAGTTTTTCTGGTCGAAGCTAGAGGCGGTCAAGGCTTTAGGGAAGCCGTCGGGAATTACAATTTTTATTACAAATTCAATTGTATACTTAGATATCAAATATTCAAATTGTAATTTCCGACGGTTCGTAAATTGCTCTCTAACTCGGTAGTAACGTATTTGACCGGTTCTCAGTCAAATGACTAGCATTTGACAACCTGTTTAGCCCCTTCACTCGCAGAAGCACACCGCTCGAACAACCGAACAATAGCGAACTATTGTTAAACAGGGTGTAACAGAAAGGGGTGTACAAGCCGAAAGAAGGTTGTTAGGGACTTCGTTCGGAACAACTTTCACTGACCCTATGGTCCATAACAACCCTCTTTCGGATTGTACACCCCTTCCTGTTATACCTTGTATAAGATGTGTCGGCGAACAAGTTAATAACGAAACGTTTCTCGTTACGTTTCAGCATCCGACGCAAGAGACTTCCGGACTACTCGACGGTATGCTGTGGCAGAGTATACACCCGCTCGAAGGCACAGGTCAGAAAATGTCTTCGGGCCCGATTCTCCTAGCATTATGACCGCTCAATGACATTGTCGCGACGCACACTTACCAACTTTAGATATACAATGGCCTTTGAAGTATTATTCTTAGGGTCACGTACCCGAAGAGTGCCAAACGGGACCCTATTACTGAAACTTCGCTGTCTGTCCGTCCGTCCGGCCATCTGTCTGTCACCAGGCTGTATCTCATGAACCGTGGTAGCTAGACAGTTGAAATTTTCACAGATGATGTATTTCTGTTGCCGCTATAACAACAAATGCTAAAAAAAAAACAAAAGAAATTCAATATTAAGGGGGGCTCCCATACAACTAACGTGATATTTTTGCTCGATATTGATAATGGTAGCAGGTAGACGCTTAAAATTTTCATTAAAAAAAAAAATTAAGGGGACTCCCATACAACATTTTTTTTTATAGATAATGGTACAGAACCATTCGTGTAAGAGTCCGACTCGCTCTTGACCGATTATTATGTTTAACCTCTGTGGTGTTGCGGTCAAGGCTGTGCTTTTCAAGCGGTAGGTCCTGGGTTCGTATCCCAGAACTGAACATCTGAACTTGGTTTGCTGGAAGAGATATCTTATTAGATTCAAGCTCTCCTTCGTACACTTTGTAATGTTATTCTTGTTTTCTCAATTTTTGCCAGGATGGAGTAAAAACAAACAGGGTCTTGGATGTTTACATGTTTGTGATGTCGCTGTTTCTGGTTCCCACGACACAGGGTATCCTAGTGTGGGGCCAGAAGCAATGTATGTGTCTGTATGTAAATGTTGTTGTTTTCAGAGGATGACGGGGAAGCGGCTACAAGTGCGGAAGGCTTCAGTGTGAAGGACGAAGACTGTGTTCCTGTTAATGTGAGTTTTTAGGGTTCCGTAACCGAAGGGTGCCAAATGGGACTCTATTACTAAGCTTCCGCTGTTCGTCCGTCTGTCCGTCAGCTGTTTTTATAGCGCGAACCGTAATATTTCACAGAATGTGTATATCAGTTGTCGCTACAATAACAAATACTGAACTACACGGAAAGAAGGGTGTTTAGAATTAAATACTATTAAGTTAATATTATTAAGTAAATCAATAGGGGAGGCCTTTGCCCAGAAGTGGGACACTATGCAGGTTAAATAAAAATTACAAAGTAAGTCAATTTCAATACAATAGCGCCTGTCATTGTTAGGGTTCCGTACCCGAAGGGTGCCAAACGGGACCCTATTACTGAGACTTCGCTGTCTGTCCGTCCGTCCGTCCGTCTGTCTGTCACCAGGCTGTATCTCATGAACCGTGGTAGCTAGACAGTTGAAATTTTCACAGATGATGTATTTCTGTTGCCGCTATAACAGCAAATACTAAAAATCAAAAGAAATTTAATATTAAGGGGGGCTCCCATACAACATGTAACAAATATTTTTACTTGCCTAGCTCAGTGGTAGGGTGTGGGTAAAGTTGGTTTGGCAGGACGTCGAAGAATGCTGTCTATAATGAGCGCCAGTATCTCATAAATCAGAAGATACAAATTTATAACAGAACAGCATCGTCGACGCCCCGTGCGACATGGATCGTTCCGGTGGCAGAAAGAAAAGAAAGAGTCTTGCCCCGGATATTTATGGAATTATTTTCACAATGCTATGGTATTCTGATGTACAAAATATGTAGAACATACAATTTTCTGTTTATCTAGGTTTAACTTATAATACTATTTAATATTACTTAGTTGTACATGAATAAATCTTTGAGGAAACCTTTTATTCCAGGTAGGTACTTCTGAGAAGAGTGAAACTAAAGGGATTACCTTGTCGAAAGTATGAGTAATCGGTGATATGTCTAATGCTTTGTGTGTGGTGTTGTAATTTCAGTTATATTGTGACCGTGTTATTTCCCCGTTTGACTCCAAGATGACTGTCCTGCAGTGTCGCTTCTCGTGGACCGCCTTGGAAGAGGGCAGACGTCGCAACGTAGAAGACTTGAAGCTGCATACAAGGACACCAAACTCTTGAACCCTGGGGAATTTGATATACTCGTTTAACCATCATGGTTTATCACAAGTCAGTATTCCCTAGGTAAATATTTAAGAAAAGGTTACATACCATTAAATGGGATTTGAAATTAAGTGTGGCTTATGCCACTGCAAACGGGAAAGGCTGGAGTTATCGCCTCGCGAACGACATGGTGGACGCCATTTTGCCACACGTGCCACGCCAAAATTGGAAGCCTGAAATTAAAGTTTTTGTTAGTCTAATCATGAAAACCAATATCGGCTACAGGAGAGCCCTCAAAACGGGAATCCGTATACATACTCAGGCTGGGAAAGTCGCCTTCCTGGTGAAAATTGCGTCACGTCAGCAGCCGATGACTCGATCCCCAGATCTGGAATAAAATCGTTTGATTGTAAAAACAAATATGCCGAGCCGCATAATCGCTCTCCCGAGATCCAGAAAACCCTTACCTGAAGGTGGAAAGCTGCCTTGCTTTGGAGAAATACGATGGTAGACTTTCAACACCAGTCCGGAAAATCCTAGTGACACATTCTAAATTCACACAGACGAATATGTCACGCCACGTTTCGTTTCTCGTAAATCATTCAGCCACCATTTTTGCCTTAGTATTGGATTCACTCTAAAAATGTCGTTTCTATACCGACATTGAAAACGGAGAAGAACGAGACATAATAAGTCCACCTAACATTATGTTTTAAACTATATAAGCACAAAGATACCCGAAAAGCATTAATTTAAAATTTCGCTAAAGTATACAAACGCAGTCACAGAAGTGTGTGCTGCGTGAAACAGAACGCGTTTCGGCACGTTCCGATCCAGTTCAGTATAGCACATAATTTTGTGCGTTACAATACCATTCAAGTTGGGAAAGAATTATTTTATTTAAAAAAAAAATTTTTTTTAAATAAAATAATTCAAACACCAGAAGGTGTGAATTTTATAGATTAAAAACCAACCCGTAAATTAGGAATGCAAGAAAAAAAAAAAAAACCCAAAGTACACCAGAAATCATGGTCACCCTATTTCAGGAAAAACCAGAAGATATACAAGTAAAAGGAAATAACTGAAACACGAAGCATGGTTACCCTACTTCGTGTGTGCAAGAAAAAGAGCAAACATTTTCCTAAAAATAACCTTACCATATATTTGATGGACTATTTGTCCCTCCCTGAAATGCAAAACAATACTGGAGAGAAAAAAAAAAAATTAACAAAAACACAAGAAACAAGGACATCAAAGTCCCTCCCGACGGTAACTACCAGACGAGGAATGTTGAATGTGGAGTAAGATCTAGTATCTTACACTTACTTAATAGACTAAATAAAGTTCAACGGAGTGAAACTTTTAATGTGGTCACCCTACTTTGTAAAATCCAAAACCTTTGTCGTGGTTAGGACACATCCTTAATACAGAAATGATCATAAGACTTCTGTTGTCCATGACATACTGTTTATTAAGTTAAAGCTACTTAAAACTAATCCGAGTTACCGCTTTAAACTAATAGAAAATCTAACTACTTCTTAATCCTACCGCATGCCTATCTACAATTGTCCTATCTTTCCGTTCTCAAACCCTAGAATATTCCAGCCGTCAGTACGAATCTTTTCCAAACCTAACATTTTTAATGTTCACCTGCAAGTACAGAGCTATGTCATTTTTATTATACAATTATTTGTACATCCCTATTCCCAACTAAGCAACCCAAGTTTATCTATGTAAATTGCCAATTTTTATTATTGACTCCAATTGCCTATTTGATAATTGTAGTTAGGATTCTGTTTGTTTTGTAAAGTGTTGTGTAAATATGTGTTTAAATGGTACAATCCGAAGAGTATTTTATAATAATATAAAGATATTTAAATATAGTAGTACTCTCATTTATTTAATATTGTTATTTTCAGTACAACAATTTCAAATGAACAAGATTAAGTTAATATTTATAAATACACAAATATAAATGTTGTGATGTGAGTAGTGTGACACCTGCTTATTCTAAACTAAACAAACTTTTATTTTCATAACCTACAGTAATCTCAGAGTGCCTAAGATATAAAATGGTGTAACTCGGAAATCACAAATTTTGAAAATTTAGGGTTAACTTATTTTATTAATGCTACTATTTACAGCATGCAAATTACTGATGTTACGCAACTATTTCGCTATTGGCAACACCAGATCAACTTATTTATATTTTACCTAATACTAGGGTTTATTCATTTGAGGTAGTGGAAGAAGCATCGTCAAACCGCACCAAGTCCTTTATGTGAAATTTACCTAGATTTTTACCATCAATGGATTTTAGCGAGTACACCAGGGGTGAATGTTTCGCATGAATTATGCATTTCTCAAACTTTGGCGCAAATTTGGCCGAAAAATGTTTGGATGCGTTGGAAAGAGGAAAACATCTTTTATAAACGAATTGACCTACCTGCAATTGAATAGGCCTTTTCCTTAAGTTGTAGTATTTTGCATTATGATCGTATGCCTTTTTTAGATGGGCACGAGCATTTTGAAAAACCAAGCCTAATTCCTTAAGGGAATCTGAAAATGTTTGAGGGTCCGCAACCTTGACCGTTTGAGGATCTAACGGCTCATTGTTGTTATAAACTCCCCCATCAAGTATCATCTCTCTCCCATGTACCAAAAAATACGGGGAAGACTTTGTACCCTCGTGAACTAGGGTGTTGAAGGCGCATTGAATCTCAGGAATGTTCTGGTCCCATTTTCTGTGGTCAGAACGCACATAAGAAGCAATGGCACGGCCTAGGTCACGGTTTACTCTTTCCGTTTGATTAGTTTGAGGATGATATCTTGGGTTATAGAATACGTGGGGCACGTTGTATTTAGTCATTAAATCACGAAATTCTTTCGAGATAAATTGTGGCCCATTGTCACAATATAAGATTCTACATACTCCATGGACTAAAAACACAGATTTTTCCAGACATTTGACTATAGATTTCGTAGTGGAGTTCCTCAGAGGAAAAACTAAGACATATTTACTGAAGTAGTCGGATACAACAAAGATGTATTGGCTACGTGAGTAGGATGGAGGAAGTGGGCCCATAATGTCACAGGAGATCGCCTCAAAAGGATATGAAACCTGCTTCGGATTACCCATGAGACCTGTTCTGGCCACATTTACCGGTTTGTAACATTTGCATATTTCACATGCTTGGACATAAGTCTTTACATCCCTAAACATGGATGGCCAGAAGTAAAGGGAAGCTATCCTTTTGTGCGTCTTTGCCACACCAAAATGACCTGCTGTCGGCTCATCGTGACAATTCTTTAGGACCTCCTCTCTCTTTTCCTGTGGTATCACTAACTTCCATTCGAAATTTGCTGTCAGATTGTATTTGTTTTTCGTCAACCGGAATATCTTGTCATGGTCAACTTTGAAATTTGGAAAAAGTTGGGGTTTTTCTGTGATGTTTTGGAATAAGTCCAAGTACCATTTATCAGTAGTGGTAGAAACACCTACGTTTATGGAGTCTACTTTTATACGTGACAAACAATCTGGGACAACGTGCTCATGACCCTTGCGGTGGACAATTTCAAATTCAAACTGACTCAATCTACACGCCCAACGGCACAATCGGCCGGACGGATTTTTAAGTTTATAGAACCACTGCAGGGAGGCATGATCCGTGACAATGATACACTTCCTGCCCTCAACGTACGAACGGTATTGCTCTAAAGCATATATGACAGCAAGGAGCTCTCTCTCTGTCGCAGAATAATTCGATTCAGCCGAGTTCAAAGTTCTGCTACAGTATGCAATTGGGTGATCGACCTCATCAATCCTCTGAGTCAAGACACCCCCTATGGCAAAAGATGAAGCATCCGTTTGGATATAAAACATTTTGCTGAAATCCGGACATCTTAAGATCGGAGCGGATACCAATGCTGATTTCAGCAAATTGAAAGCTTCATTCTGCTCAAGGGACCATTGATATTCAACCTTTTTACTCGTTAAGCGAGTTAGAGGGCGGGCAATTTTTGAAAAGTTATTTATGAATCTCCTATACCAGCCTGCCATACCTAAAAATCGTTTTATTTCGGTCGCATTTTTCGGTACCGGAAAATTCATTATGACCTCTACTTTGGCTGGGTCTGTCCTTAAACCAAACTGGTCCACCACATAACCAAGGTACTTCAACTCGCTTCGGCAAAACAAAGACTTTTTCATGTTTATGCTCAAATTAGCGTTTTTAAGTTTTTCTAAGACAGCTTTTAGTAAATGAACGTGTTCGTCGAAGTCTGAAGAACAGATAATTATATCATCAACGAAACAGAATACTTTATTGTCAAACTCCGCCGTGAATAGCTTATCCATGAGTCTTTGCATGGTTGCAGAAGCACCCACTAAACCGAAACACATAACATTGTAGTGAAACAGTCCTAAACGTGGTACTGTGAACGCAGTTTTTTCCTTCGACTCCGGGGTAAGTCCTACCTGCCAATATGCTGATGATAAGTCTAATGATGTTAAATAACGTGCATCCCTTAGGTTGTCTAAAATGTCATTTATATAAGGCAAAGGATATGCGTCAGGTTTGGACACGGAGTTCAAACGCCTACTATCAAGACACAGCCTCATACTACCGTCAGTTTTCGGAGTCATCACAACAGGAGAATTCCATGCTGAGTATGAAGGCTCAACTACGTCGATGCTCAGCATACGTTTCACCTCCTCCTCTAACGCCTGTTGCTTAACTGGACTAAGACGGTAATATTTTTGCTTGATAGGAGGTGAGTCACCAGTATTGATATCATGAGATATAAGCGACGTGCGGCCAAGACCCTTGACCTCCGTGTTCACCTCCTGATAATCCTGCCTAATTTTGTCAATTACTTCTTTTTGTGAGGCGGTAAGAGTTTCATAATCTTTAATACCAATTTTATCAGACGGTAAAATACTGTCGATGTTTATGGATTGAGGTTGAGCAGCCATGCTGGAGATTACCCCAGGGGCTATTTTAAAAATTCGGAAAAAATCGACACCAAAGTGAATCGGTAAAGCAATTTCAGGAACTATCAAAAATTCAACCATCTGGAGCGAGTCATTAAATTGAATCGGTAAAACCATATACTCCCAGCATAGATAGTTACTGTTGTCTGCCACACATATGCACTTTGGTTGTGAAAACCTACTTATGGGTATACCTAATTTTTGAAAAAGTAGGTGTGCGTTTTGTCCTAAAATAGAGCAGAATGCTCCAGAATCTAGTAGTCCCGTGACTTTTAGGTTTAAAACACGTACTATGATATATGGCCTACTATCATAATCCGGGGGACGGAAATAAGTCTCCTCAGAATCCGCTTTGTCAGAACTGTCTTTATTAGTTATGATGATATTGCGGTCTGAGAAGACACGCCTTAGGCGTTTTTTGGAATAGAACATGTGGGACAATTGGACACCTTTACTCCCTGTTGTCCACATTTATAACACACAATTTCCTTATTAGATTTGCATTTGTTTGTGTTGTGCTTGTCACTCCCACATCTAAAACACTTGTATGTCCCTAGACTATCAACTTTGACACTCGGTGAAATTTTGCTAAATTTCGAGTTACACCCATTTTCAATCGAGGTCATTGAAATTTTGTTTTGTTGAAATTCTGAATCCTGCTTTTTGTAGTCAAATTCCGCAGCTACACCCTGTTGTGTAAGCTTAGGTTCAGTAAAATTTTCAGATTTAGCCTTAGCGAGCTCAAGTTTTTTACATAAAGTTTTCAGATGTGATATTGAGGTTATGTCTACGAGTGCCAGTTCCCTACTGTAATCTGGACGAATATTCCTCATAATTTGATCTAATTTCTCTGGTTCTGGAACCTCTACCGACAAACGGTTATACATACCTAGAATTACCGATAGAAACACTACAATAGACTCGTCCCTTGCCTGTGTCCGTTGACGGATCTCATTTTTCAATTTGAAGTCAAAATCTGGAATATCGAAGTCCTCCTTCAATGAAGCAATCAACTCTTTGTAGTTATGCAGAGAATTCTTATTTGCCCGATACCAAAAAAGTGCCGGGCCCTCCAGTAGGTCGGCAAATCCAGTGAATACTACACTATGTGGAATCTCCCTAGCTAGAAACAATTCTTCCAACCTGGCTACGAAAGACCGAACACAACTGTTTCCCCGATATTTTATATTTAGGGAACTTAGCTTGTGTCGTGGCTGAGCGATTACCAATTTTTCCCTCACAATTGACTCCTTGTGAGGCACCTCTTCTTCCTCCACGATGTGATCATCGGAAGAGTCATCACCAGACTCCAGGTTGGCTGTGCACAAAACCAAGTCAGAGATCATCAATTTGGTCGCTGCTGATGGAGTTACAATCCTACTCAATCTGCGAAGCAAATAATTGCAACGGCCCACTAACCTTGGAATATTGCCTCCAGCGCCTAAGTTGACCTCGTCCACAATCTCCTTGACCTTGGGAGTACAAGCTGCCAGTTCTTCAGCTTCAGATGGCAAAGACAAACTGGCCATCTTACTAAGGCTACCTCTCCTTGCCAATCTGAAAACCTGCCTCAGCTGTTTCCTCAGAGAGTCCCTACTATGTGGTGAGTCGGGTGTGATGTGTCTGATGAGTAACTCATGTTCCAGTTCGTCCTTCTTTAACAGGTCTACAGCACAACCTACAGTAGTGATATCCATTTTTATTAGTTATATTAAAAATATCCGCGACAAAACTAATTCTTATAACCAAATCCCGGAACAAATCTATATCTCCAAACACACGTTGGCGCCTATTTGTAACAAATATTTTTACTTGCCTAGCTCAGTGGTAGGGTGTGGGTAAAGTTGGTTTGGCAGGACGTCGAAGAATGCTGTCTATAATGAGCGCCAGTATCTCATAAATCAGAAGATACAAATTTATAACAGAACAGCATCGTCGACGCCCCGTGCGACATGGATCGTTCCGGTGGCAGAAAGAAAAGAAAGAGTCTTGCCCCGGATATTTATGGAATTATTTTCACAATGCTATGGTATTCTGATGTACAAAATATGTAGAACATACAATTTTCTGTTTATCTAGGTTTAACTTATAATACTATTTAATATTACTTAGTTGTACATGAATAAATCTTTGAGGGAACCTTTTATTCCAGGTAGGTACTTCTGAGAAGAGTGAAACTAAAGGGATTACCTTGTCGAAAGTATGAGTAATCGGTGATATGTCTAATGCTTTGTGTGTGGTGTTGTAATTTCAGTTATATTGTGACCGTGTTATTTCCCCGTTTGACTCCAAGATGACTGTCCTGCAGTGTCGCTTCTCGTGGACCGCCTTGGAAGAGGGCAGACGTCGCAACGTAGAAGACTTGAAGCTGCATACAAGGACACCAAACTCTTGAACCCTGGGGAATTTGATATACTCGTTTAACCATCATGGTTTATCACAAGTCAGTATTCCCTAGGTAAATATTTAAGAAAAGGTTACATACCATTAAATGGGATTTGAAATTAAGTGTGGCTTATGCCACTGCAAACGGGAAAGGCTGGAGTTATCGCCTCGCGAACGACATGGTGGACGCCATTTTGCCACACGTGCCACGCCAAAATTGGAAGCCTGAAATTAAAGTTTTTGTTAGTCTAATCATGAAAACCAATATCGGCTACAGGAGAGCCCTCAAAACGGGAATCCGTATACATACTCAGGCTGGGAAAGTCGCCTTCCTGGTGAAAATTGCGTCACGTCAGCAGCCGATGACTCGATCCCCAGATCTGGAATAAAATCGTTTGATTGTAAAAACAAATATGCCGAGCCGCATAATCGCTCTCCCGAGATCCAGAAAACCCTTACCTGAAGGTGGAAAGCTGCCTTGCTTTGGAGAAATACGATGGTAGACTTTCAACACCAGTCCGGAAAATCCTAGTGACACATTCTAAATTCACACAGACGAATATGTCACGCCACGTTTCGTTTCTCGTAAATCATTCAGCCACCATTTTTGCCTTAGTATTGGATTCACTCTAAAAATGTCGTTTCTATACCGACATTGAAAACGGAGAAGAACGAGACATAATAAGTCCACCTAACATTATGTTTTAAACTATATAAGCACAAAGATACCCGAAAAGCATTAATTTAAAATTTCGCTAAAGTATACAAACGCAGTCACAGAAGTGTGTGCTGCGTGAAACAGAACGCGTTTCGGCACGTTCCGATCCAGTTCAGTATAGCACATAATTTTGTGCGTTACAAACAAACGTGATTTTTTCGCTCATTTTTGCTCGATATTGATAATGGTAGCAGGTAGACGCTTAAAATGTTCACAATATATTGAGTATATTATCTACTTAAAAAATAAATAATTAAATTAATATTTAGGGGGGGGGGCTCTTTTATTTTTTTTGTGTTTTTTTAAAGATAATGTTACGGAACCCTTCGTGCGCGAGTCCGACTCGCACTTGGCCGGTTATTTATTTATTTTTAATAGCAAACGTCACGATATCGAAGTTATTGCCGTTTAATAACTGTAATGGTGCTCCTAAACGGACCAGGTTTTGCTGCAATATGTGGCCGGCAACTATTGGTGTCCCTCTCTTACTCGCATGTTAGAGAAAGACACATACTTACTATTGGACCCCTACCCAAAAATTAATATTATTTTAGGGACATCATTCTGAGCAACTTTCACTAAGAAACCGATTTGATCAGAGCATTTTTATTTTTCCCTTCCCAGTACATTTTGGGCTGAGTGGGTCAGCTAAGCTGGTTTGTATGGAGAAGTGTAAAACAAAGTTGCTCTGATCAAATCGGTTTCTTAGTGAAAGTTGCTCAGAATGATGTCCCTAATATAATATTAATTTTTGGCTAGGGGTCCAAAAGTAACCCTGTATACGATAGTACGGTACCCTGCGTGTGCGAGTCCGAGTAATGTCTCCCCCCAGATGTGCAGCTCGGCGCCCCCCTCCCCGCTGTCGGCGCCCCCCTCG
Source organism: Argyresthia albistria (assembly GCA_963457715.1). Classification (NCBI taxonomy): domain Eukaryota; kingdom Metazoa; phylum Arthropoda; class Insecta; order Lepidoptera; family Argyresthiidae; genus Argyresthia; species Argyresthia albistria. Next base: position 6,372,644 of record OY735279.1, on the reverse strand, counting down.
CCGCGCGTGTCCCCCCGCGCGCTGGAGCCGCACGTCAGCCTGCACGTGCCCACCGCGCCGCCGCCACAGCCGCACATGCACCTTAGGTGAGAGGCGACAATGGATGTTATGGGGATCTACTCACGATGCAATCTGTCTCGCGATTTTGTATATATTTCGTACATACATATACAAGGTGTAAATGACTTAACTCAAAATAAGAAACTACTTTGTTAGGGACATCAATCTGAGCAGCTTTCACAAAGAAATTGATTTGATCAAAGCAACTTTATTTTTCACTTCTCCATACAAATTTCGGCGATTTCTACCGAGTGGTGTGATCTCTTCACAGGGGTCCCTCAGGGTGGTATTCTCTCTCCTCTTCTTTTCTCTTCGACATTTTTCTCCGTGTGATATTGACTCTGCTGTAAGGATGCTAAATATTGATCTTGAGAAGATCAGGGACTGGGCCACTTCTTTTGGTTTACTCGTCAACCCTAGTAAGTCGCAGGCTTTGATTATAGGTTCTAGGTATTATCTTAACCTTTTACAGCATTTGTCCATTGCTCCTGTAACCTTCAATGGAAATATAATCGAATATAGCACGAAGGCCAAAAATCTGGGCGTTTTCTTCGACAACCAATTGTCCTGGTCAGTGCATGTCAGCGAAGTCAGTAGGCGTGTCTTCGCTACTTTTCATTCCCTCAGGCGACTCCAAAACTTTCTGTCTCGTCAGACAAAAATCACGCTTGCCCAGTCTCTGCTCCTTCCTCTTATCGATTACGCTGATGTCTGTTGGGTCAGCGCAAACGAAGATCAACTGAATAAACTCGAGCGACTTCAAAATCTCGGGATTCGTTTCGTCTTCGGTCTGCGCAAGTATGACCATGTCTCGGAGTTTCGCAGGGAGCTGAAGTGGCTACCTATCCGTCTTCGTCGGGATTTCCACACCATCATCTGTCTCTTCAACATATTATTTAATCCACGCTATCCTGGCTTCTTGCGAGATCGATTTGAATTTTTGTCTTCGGATAGCCCAGGAGACCACACACTCGGTCACTGCTTATAACTCCGCAACACAACACATCCGCATATGAGCATGGGTTCCGTCTCCGTGCTATTGGACTTTGGAACAAACTTCCCAGTGCTATCAGGGACAGTCCTTCACTCAACATTTTTAAAAAACGCTTGAAGGAACACTATCTTTCTCTACCTTAATATACCTTAGTATCTATTTATATATTATATTTTGTTTTTTGTTTTTATCTGTATTTATGTATTTATTAGTAAGTAGTCTATTATTTTAATATTTATCGTTGTGCACTTATGTAGGTCTACCTTTTATTAAATTATCCTCTCCATCCTAGGTTTGCTGGAAAAGATCTCTTATTAGAGATAAGCTCGCCTTTGTACATGTTTTTTCTAATATTAAGTGTCTGTATTATGTTTTCTGTGCAATAAAGTATAATTGAATAATTGAATTGAACAAATCAGCTGATCCACTCAGGCCAAAATGTACTGGGAAGTGAAAAATAAAGTTTGTCTCATCAAATCGTTTTCATAATGAAAGTTGCTCAGAATAATGTCCCTAACAAAGTAGTTTATATTTGCACGTTGTATGTTTATTGCACATATCAGAAAAAACTACTGTTTTGTGTATTAATAAATAAATAAATAAATACATAAATAAATAAAATAATTTTCAGCCTGCAAAACCTGTCATACCTCCAAAAGCTGAACGAACTATCGAACACGCCCCTCAACCTGAGCCACCTCGACAACGACGAGAGGAGAAACGGAGAAGAGAGAAGGGAGAGGGAGAGTGAGAGACACGACTGCCAGAGCGCGACTGAGGAAGAGAGGTCGGTGGGGCTACCACAACGTCTAATCTTAACCCCCCTTGATATTAGGGCCATATTTCATTATATTCATATACTCTGGCCGCTGAGAGAATGCGATCCTGACAAAGTCTATGTCCCTGTCTGTCCCGCGCTACTTTTCACTCTATCTCACTCCCGCAAAGGGGATTGCATCCCAAACTGACATGTGTCAGGATCACATTCTCTCAGCGGCCAGACATTTTATTTATTTATTTATCTATCTAATAATATCTACCATTACAGGCCCAGACCTAATGCGGTAAATACATAATTACACGACTACTTATAATCTACTGAAAGTATATTATCTTATCCTATCTTCCCTATACTATAACAAACGACAAATAGTGCTGTTCTTGTGAACTCAGACAGCAACCCCGAAAATATCAACAGACTCAGATATAATATTGAGAATCCTGATAGCCCTAAGACACCATGGTCGCCTTGATTGAGGGCCTACAACATACCGGCTCAGCTATCACAACTATGTGGGTTGACGCGAACTATACCATCATATTGAAATGTATGGGTGTATCAAAACAAGTCTCTTGTATGGGGACCCCCTTTAATTTGTAATATCTCTCGTATTTCAGTATTTGTTGTTGTTGCGGCAACAGATATACACATTCTGTGAAAATTTCAACTTTCTAGCTATTACAGTTCGTGCTCTAGGACCCGCTGACGGACGGACGGACAGACGGACAGCGAAACTTTAGTAATTTCCGTGTTGTTATGTAGTTTTATTGCGCACTAAGACTGTCCTCATGCATCCACATTTCTGTCCTGCCTAGGTTTGCTGGTAGAAATCTCTCTTTAGAGATAAGCTCGCCTTTGCGTATAATAATTCTTGTAAATGTACTTCTAGGGTTCCGTACCCGAAGGGTGCCCTAAAGACAGCCTAAACCAGCTACATAATTCCACAGAATGTATTACTCGGTCAGACGGCAGCACGCGACGTGGGAACACGAAGCCAAGATGAGAATCCTGAACATGGAGCTAAAACAGAAGGAAGAGATATTCTCCTTGCAGAAGCAGCTGTTTCTCATCGAGTTAAAGCTCAAAATGGACTTCCTGGAGAAAGCCAGCGGTAAGTGAGGGGACTGTGTACTGCTAAGCCAAAACGGATTTACAATGTCATCTGCAAAGTAAAATATTGCATAATCTGTACCAATTCAATTAAATTTTTGTTAATGGCAACACTATCTTGTCGGTCCGTTTCGTTGTGATAACGTAGCTCTATCTGATTCGATTAATAGCACACGCTTTTCGTTACAAGTGAATAACGTGCTGCTTTAAACGGCCTTACGTTATATTAACCACCACTAATCGTACGCATTAAGAACTGTCAAAACTTAAAAGGAACGAACAAAGTACAGCTTTCCAACAATCTTTTGACTTGAGGTGACACAGGTGGGACTAACGCTTTTTGACAGGTTCGTCGCGTTAACTTGCGTAGAACTGGCGCCCTCCTGTTAACTTCACTCTCGCGCCAAAAGATCTTTGAAAGACTAGAATTGTGAAAATTTTAATTTGCTCCGATTCTTAGGTCCATTAAGATCCACTGTAGAGTCCATTTTAGTTCCCCGCCCCCCGCCCCGGAAAACGGGGATGGTCCATTTCAGACCCCGTCGATTTAATGGGCGGTTTTTTCTGCCGCAATAGCAAAATGTCAAGCATGTGGTAAACGATGGTGGTACTTAATGGACCTAACATTACATTTTAAAGACAATATTGTGGGAACCGATCGATTTAATCATTTACACTGGCTTAGTAGGACTAGTGTGTTTGCAGTAGGTACCTATATAAACTTATGTGCCATTTGTGACAGGTTACCAAAATAAAAATGTTTGGTCTCTTAATAAAATATAGATTTTATTTCATTGATATTATGATAATGCAGGTTAACTTTATCATTGTGATGATATTTTTATGTTGGATAGTTATATTTTTTAAATTAAAGCAAGTTTGAAGTTTATTTTTAGTATTTTAGAAAACTAAAATGTATATTACTTACCGACTTTTGGTTAGAGCTTATTTTTGTATAATTTTATATGTATTAAAAAGAAAATGTGGGTGTTTAGTATTTTTATCATGCATCAAAAAACGAGTTGTCAATGGCAGAATTATGAAGATATAACTGCCATCTGTATACCTAAATATATAGTAATAGGTAACTATTGTTATCATGTTAGTTCTTAGGTGATTATAAAAATATAAAATTAAGAATTTCATAGTAAAACAACTTTTGACATTTTTTTTACAGAAAAAAATGCACTAAGTGCTAGTCTTTTATACACTACATTGCAATATGACAAAATAGTATAGTGATGTTATATTCAACAAGTCAGAATTGTGCCAATAAAAACAATGTTAATAAGTTTATAGTTATTACATGTATAAGATATTTCAGTTAATAACTGTTTTGAAAGTAGTTTTAGTGCAAAAACGGCGATTGTAAGATTTTACGTAAGTTGTATAAAGTTGTAATTCAACATTTGAATGTGGAGTAATTAGTAGGCGGAAATAATAAAATTACAGTACAAAATAAAATATATTACCTCATACTGTACGTATATTTATAAAATACAATAGTACATACAATTTATAGAAAGTAATTTTGAAGTACAGTCAACGACATGTTAGCATGAAACTTGAACCAGTCTTTCAAACAGTGATTTTTATTATTTTTTATTATATTCAGGTTAAAATAGAATAGATACATTCAATTATAGATTTGTTACCCTCCTGTTTAGAAGAACTATTCTGATATTAGTTTATTTCGGTGGCAAACATTATTTTGCATTGTAATTTTCTGAACAAAATGGCGATGACATGTGATCTTTTTTAGGTGACATAGTGCTGATTTTTATAATATGATCTTAGGGACTGTTCATTCATTACGTAAGTGTAAGGGTGTATTCAAGCAGGGGGGCGGGCGGAGGGGAGGAAGTAGTGACAACGGGTCTTACTCTGGGATCATTCAACAATTACGTGATCACCGGAAGGGGGGGAGGGGGTCGGGTGCTTGTATATATCGGATTATTTGGGGGGGGGGGGGAAGGAGAATCCATGATTACGTCATCTGCGCTTCGTTTCCGAAAATAAATTATATTTAAATATTTACGTCCAATTTTGAAGTTTATTACTGGTAACACTTACTATTAGATAGATGAAGCGGGATTTCCGGGATCGGGATCCCAAGTTTAGGTTATTTAAGAAACATGACATACGTGTCAGTGCTAATGAACAGCAAAAATTTTAAGCACGGACGAAGATTACGTAATCTAGGCGAGGGGGGGGAAGTTAAAAACAAGATTACGCTCGCTGTGATCACTTAAGGGGGGGGGGGGTTAAAAACAGCCAAAAATTATCACGTAATTGTTGAAAGATCCCTACGTAATAAAGGAATAGCCCCTCATTCTGTGGCAACTTAGTGATTGTTAATAAAGACGATATGTATTTTTACGTAAGATCTCAGAAATAAGAAAATACTTACCTCGTTTTAAAAATTTTTTTGTTCAAGTATTTTTCAGTCTCTGGAAGTATTTTATCGAAAGCACATTAATTTGCTATATAAAGGTAAAACATGATAATTTGTTTTTAATTAGTTATGCCCTCTATCTAATTTAATTGGATTATTGAAGGAAATAAAGAATTTATTTTCTGTTAAAATATTGTTTCATTCATTAAACATATATTTACACATTTAAACACGCATAGATATAGGCAGTCACATCTACAAATAAGCTACTTTGAAATTAAATGAAAATGTTTATTTCATTAACTTAATAATCAAAATACTTTTTTACTTTACCGAATATAATTCAGAATAGAAACAAATACTTAATAATGTAGAAATTATTTATTATTAAAATAATCTAATTCAATATGAATTACATATTTACATAAAACACGTTAAAACATAGAATAATATTATAATCTCAAAATCGCTACGTGATTATTTAGTTCAGATTCAGACTTTAGTAACTAATAAATAAGAATCTTGATTCCACAGACTTCAATAGTAGGGGACAAGGCACGGGGCGCTTGAAAGTGTCGCTACCAAAACGGTGTCGAAACGGGAAAAGTGAACCGATTTCAATCAGTCGTGCTTAGACGGTGCTAGCCGCGTGACGTATCGGCAGCACAACAAAAATGGTGTCCTGCGAGGTAAAAACTTGTAAATCATACCGAAATCGCAATACACATAAACAAGGAGTATCGTATCACAAGTAAGTTATTGGCTGTAAATTGATTATTCTTAAAATATTGTTCTCGAAAAATTCCTCAAAGTAAAAATAGGATAATCAATCATTCGACTGACGACCGACATAGTACCGATAAATTCCAACAGAGGCGCTATTCTGTCTGGCCTCAAAACGGTAAGAAATTTAGTACGGGAGGGCCTATCCTTTGTATATATCGATGCTTTATTCACATGGTTTACATTTGGTCTTAAGACGTAATTTCGTTTGTTATACATGAAGATAAACACACAACGTTTGTGAGTTGGGTCCGTGCACATTGATCGCGGGATCCGTCCGTAACTGGTGATGACGATGGATATTTGGAACCACGGGTCCATGAATCCACCCTGTACATGACAGATTTCCCTGCGCAGGGTGGATTGCCGGACACTTCCAAGTATCCACCCGAGCCAGGGAGCACTAAACTAGTGGAGAGCGCATAGATACATTTTCCTTTGAAACACAACTCACCAATTTACGGGCAGCGGGAAACGAGGTAAGAGAGCTGTGGTTGGTCAGTCGCTGCGAAACTGTCTGGCGGCCCGTCATCGTACGTAGGTTGCGTATATGAACGTTTGTTGAATACAACAAACTTTTGGCGAGCCGCATTCCCCCGCAGACGCAGTCAATTGGATATATAGTCTGTGACCCGAGCCAACCAGACCCCAGATCCCACAGATAAAACAAAGATAGCGTCTCGCCTCTACCCACTCTTTGGCCAGTGATTAAATACTCGATATGAGTGACAGCAATAACCGGCGAAAAGGTTTCTTGATAGTCCACGCCACTAGTCGTGCCCGATATCTCACATTATTGTCACAATCGAACTTTTTCCTAAAAACCCATTTGCACTGTACTACACTTGCACTGTCTGGAGCATCGACAATCTCCCAAACCTGAAACTTTGGTTTACATCGTTCTGATAAATTAAATAAATGATGTTCTTATGCATGGCTCGGCCTTTAGCCTCGCATTCTCCCACAATTAATGGGGAATGCGAAACGCTTTACTCCTCTTCGTGGCTGAATGTTCAAACATGTGGTATGATTGTTTCAATACATGGCTCGTCCTACGGCCTTACTCTTTTTATGTCGCGTAGTACAGTTGCATCACACAAGCTGATGTAAAACTAAAGTTTGAGTTTTACATCGTTCTGTTGTTATGGTCCATTGTGTTATGCTTGGCTTGGCCCTCGGCCTTTCATTTTCTGACAAGTTATGGGGAATTCGTGTCGCTTTATCCACCTCTTCGTGGGAAAAAAAATACAGACGTGGTATTTTTGTATAAATAAATTGCTCGGCCTGCGACCTCGCCCCTCTGTTATTTATGGTACGGTAATTTTTGCTTGGCTCGGCCTTCGGCCTCGCACTTTTCTCATTACATTTCCGAGTCCCGGACAGAGTTAATCCGGCCCTGCCCATCGCTAATAGTCCCGAATCTCCACATCCTTCGCCGAATACACAATCGAGTGCAAATCCTTCACCGAATGCATTTTGAGGTGTGTCTTCAGCGCGGAACCTTGTCGGAACGACTGTCCGCACGTGGAGCACACGTAGGGTCGCTCGCCGGTGTGGCAGCGCGTGTGGGAGACAAGGTCGTTCTTCTGGACGAACGCTTTCTCGCAATGTACGCATTTGTGCGGCTTCTCGCCTGTGTGCGTGCGGCGGTGGTTCTTGAGGGTGCCTGCAATATTAATAAAGTTATATCACAGATACTATAATATTATACTAATACAGATGGACCACCTAGAACAAAATATGACACCGGCGTAAACTGAGATGCTACGGAAGCTTCTTTAGTTCGAGGCCACTATCGCTTGGTGCAGCACCATCGACAAATTGCAAATACCACGAGATGGCGCTAAGATATATAGGTTTTATTCAAAAATTAGCGCCACCGAGAAGTATGTTAACTGAAACCATTGCGTTTAAAGTACAAATCTTCTCACGCCATCTCTTTTTTACGAAGGGTTACTAATTCTATCTAATTTGTATGGGATGAGCACCCTGTGGTTATATATAGTTAAACAATCAAGTGCGAGTCTCTCGACTTACACAGAGGGTTCCGCACCATCGTACCAAAGTAGTACGAACAATCACCTCAGTAGTTAGGTTTTGTTGCTGTACAAATTCAACTTTCTAGCTATTACGGTCCGTGAGATAGACACTTCAATACATAGCGCTTCCTGTACACTTCAATACTTAGCGCTTCCTCCCACTTCCGGGAAGAGGGCGTGAGCTATGTATGTATGTATATTGATTGATTGATATTACCCGAGGCCGCGAACCGCATAGGGCACAAGTCGCACGCATACGGCCGCTCCCCGGTGTGCGTCCGGCGATGCTTCACCAGCGATGATGAGGTGGTGAACCCGTTTCCGCAGTCGTCACAAACGAACGGGTGGGCGCCGCTGTGCTTCCTGTGGTGGGCTGCCAACTCGCCTTTGGAAACGAACCTGGGATGGCAGGAAGAAAGAATGTTCATTGAGTGGGTGTATTCGAGGACAGAACCAATGGGTGCACCCAGGGCCGGATTGACCCTGTTCGGGCCCCCAGGCAACATACCACATCTATGTTTCCTTTTCGACGGAAAGGCGGATAAAGCGTCACGAATCCCTCACTCGTCAGAAAATTAAAGGCCGAAGGCCAAGCCAAGCCTAACACAATGTACGATATAACAGACCGATGTAAAACCAAAGTTTAAGCAATGTGTGATGAAAACGTACTACGCGACAGAAAAAAAGCGAGGCCGAAGACCGAGTAAAACAAAAAAAAACATGCCACAAATAACAGGAGCGCGAGGCCGAGCCATTTATTGAAACAATCATACCACATCTTTGATTATTTAGCTACGATGCGTCAAAAGTATGCCGGGGCCGAGACAGCATGCGAGGACGAAAGCCGAGCCATGCACAACGAATTCCAACCATACTATAAAATAGTGCTTATGCCGCGTGTGACAAAACAGCACCACAGATAAAAAATGTTGAGGCCGTAGTTGACGAGGGCGCCCCTAGGCAGTTGCCTAATCTGCGTAATGCTTAATCCGGCACCATATGGGTGCACCATGTTCCAGTCATGTTTTGAATAAATTGCCTGAAAGTGGCCTCTACGCATTGGACTTATGTCCCCCGCAAGCCTACAAAAAGGACTGGGACAGTATTGTCCCCTAATCTCTAGACTCAGATACAATAATAATAATAATAATCCTTTAATTTCAAGCATACACCCGTTAGAAAAAAATACAAATACAAAATAAACTAAATGATGCACAGAAAACTATGAGTCCTATTATCCTTACTTGTAAAATATTTGAAACAAACAAACCAAAAAAATAGAGAAGGGAATTATGAGAATGAACTGCCGAGATCTGATAGATAGAATTGAATGTTGAATGAATGGAATTTATTTAATTATCATGATTGGGTTTTTGATTCATGTAACTTATAAAAACTTTTGGTCAAGTAAGGATAAAATGCCATACAAATAATGCACTAAGCAACTGACCTTCGCTCACACATTTCACACTTGAAAGGCTTGATTCCCTGGTGTCTCCTTAAATGCTCCATCAGGTTTGTATTCTGTGAGAAGCCCTTGCCACACATTGGACAGAGGAATGGCTTCTCCCCGGTGTGTGTCCGGAGGTGATCCCGGAGTGTTGACAGCATGTTGAAAGACTTTGAGCAGACCTGCAAGACAAACAGACCTGTGTGTGTCGTGTATGTGCTTCTCAAAGGAGAATCTGGGTTGTAAGACTGTTAAGAAAATGAAATTAATTTAATCATAAATGGAAGAGTTGGATGTTGTTGTTTAAATGTTTGTTTTATTTGTTCTGCTATTGGTTTTTTTAGAGAATGTGTATTGCCGTTGAGAATTTTAATCATAATTTCACAGAATGGTCACCGTCCAAGTCCAAGACCCATGCAAGAAACTCATACATTTTTTGTACTCTCTGAACTCTGAAATCTTTCTGTGTGAGCTGGACTCAAACTAAGGTCCATTTGCACCAAAAAAACTAATTGTGATTAGCGCATCAATCACAATTAAGTTTGACACATTTCATACATTTTGACAGCTGCTAAATAGAATTATGAGGAATCGTAATTAAGTTTTTGGTGCAAATGGCCCTTAGTTTTGTGCATGATTGTTTTATGTTTTACCTGGCATTTGTGTCGCTTATCTGACTCATGAGTCGCTTTATGTACATCCAAGCTATCTTGTGACGCAAAGCTTACAGGACAGAAGTCGCATTTTAGACCATTTGTTGACGTGTGGACTTTCAGTATGTGGTTATCTAAATGAGCTCGGTGCATGAATTCTCTCTTACATATTGAGCATGTATGACTTGATGACGGGTTGCTATGTCGTTTTAAATGTGCAGTGAGAGTTGTCTTTTTAACGAACTTGCGCATACAGTGGGAACATTTGTGTTTCGGTTCTGGTTTGTCTTTAATCTGGTGTGGTTGTTGTTCGTCTCTTGTTAACAAATCTCGGATTAAGTCCTTTAATTTTCCAGGGTGTTTGTTTCTTTGATGCTTGAGTAGGGCACTTTTAGATGCACAATTTAAATTACAAATAAAGCATGTGTGTTGAGACTCTTTGGCTTCCTTCAATAACTGACTTATACTTTTGTCATCTTCACATATATTGTCAATGGATTCCAATTCTTTTTTAACCTTTCTTTTTCCGTGTATGTTTCTTTCATGATTGAGAAGCTCTTTTCTCCTTTCAAATAAAGAACTGCACTCTAGACAGCGGTGGCCAGTTTTTTTTTTCTTTTTTTTAGCTTTTATCCGAAGATCAACAAATACATTGCTGTCAAAGTCATTTGAAAATAAATTGTCATCTAACTCGCTAACATCTTCAAACTCTTCTTTAACTTCTTTCACATTATTTTTGATAGTTCGTACAGCATCAGAGCCGGCATTAAAAATATCATCTTTACGGTCAGTCAAACTTTCAGCTTCTATACAGCTTTTATTGCCAACCCCCTCATGAGTGGCTACATGGGAAACTAAATCTCCAATATCACCGAATTTTACCGCACAATAAGAACACTGGTATGGCAGAAGACATGGATTACCCGCATCATAGTTTTCATGCTTTATCTGAGGCTTTTCTATCGTTTCCAGGTATTGAGAATCTACGACGTTGAGTGTTTGCAACAGCAGTTTGAATTTCGACTCTGTTTCAAGACATAGGCGCTTGAATGACTCCGCCTGGTTCATTATAGTCACACAATCGCTGCAGAGATGTTTCGGCAGCTTGTCGTCTTCTCTTACAGTCATGTTCGTGATAAAAGACAGGATTTTACCAAGATGTGTGTCTGCATCTTTGTTGAAGAGATAGCTCATATTTGAGGCTTCTTTCATGCACGCTCTACAGACTTTGTCGGTGCCAATTTCTACGTTTATCTCCATCATTATTTTGTAGGGGTTTGTCAAGAAGAAACTATCACAAAATCAATCAATCAATTTCAAATGGCAAATGAAAATTGAAAAACATGAAAACAAATCACAGGAACTGACTGACATCTGACATCTGCTGACATTAGGGTCGCGTTCCGTGACATCGCCGTCAGCGCAATTTTGTATTGTATTGTATTTATTTATTCATAAATTATTATTTTACATGTCATTTTGTATTTAAATATGTGTACTTATTTAAAAGTGCTTAAGTAAATTGTATATTACAAACTATAATTTACCTATGTATGTATCATGTGAATAGATTCAAAACACATTTTAATTTGATTAATTTCATGTTAATATGGTATTTAATAAATTTCATAGTAATAAATAGTCTGATCGAGTGAGTCACGTCCGAAAGAAGTCATCAATACTGTAGTAGGCTTCCATTGTAAGCTGGGCTTTAAGTTTTTGCAAGAATATTGCATCACTATCTGCCTGTTTGATTACTGTTGGGATTGAATTGTATATTTTAGGACCCATAACATTTAATAATCGATTACATAGTGATTGCCCATCTATAAGTAGGTAGCTAGCATAGCACAGACTGTATGGGTGGGATACTAACGTGTAGGTAGCGGACAATTTGTTTCGAGATCACAGACTTGTATAGTTTATATCGATGTTTGAGACACAAGATTGCACTTTCTCAAAGAAACCGTCCAAAGAATCTAAGTCCGTGATTCAACATCGCGGGGCGCGGTCTTCGCCACTAATTATTCGCCTCGCCGTATGTGTATAGGGGCCATAATATGAACACAGCCGTCCGTCACGCACGTCAATGTCACCCCCTGTTCCGAGTGAAGTCAAAATCGATTACAGCGTCTACGAAGCCGTTCCGAGTCAGTTTTGGCGATACAAAACGATGGCAATCGTCGTAGGTCGCGCGCGTTCCGTGACATCGCCGTCAGCGCCATAATCGAATAACAGCGTCTACGATGCCATCGCGTCGTTATGTATCGCCAAAACTGACTCGGAACGGCTTCGTAGACGCTGCAATCGATTTTGGCGTGAGTCTGAACAGGGGGGTAGACGCTGTTATGTACCTAATCGATTATATGGCGCAGACGGCGATGTCACGGAACGCGACCTCAATCGTCCCCGTCTGAGTTGCGTTCGTTTATTCACACCCGGTGTACGGTGTTGACTAGTCTTGTGCCTGCTCGGTCATCAGAGAGAGCGCTCCGTACTAGTACATTTCAGTCAGTGTACTAGTACACTCTAACAGTTCTATTAGTACTATTAGGACGTTGGATTGGATGAATAAATAATTGAAACAAAAAGTAAACTTTAGAAAAAACCGACTTCCACAAACCCTATTTGATTAGATTGAGTTTAATACAAACTGTTACCCCTTATAACCCCCCCCCCCCCTTGGGGACTTAATTTCGTCAAATCCCATCTCAGTGCTACCCCACGCTACTAAGGAACCTCTGTACAAAGTTTCATGACTCTAGGTCCACCGGTTTAGGATATGCATTGCCTGCCAATCAGCCACGCATTGTATTTGTACCTAGTATTGAGCAGTTCTGGTGGCCATATGTGGTCTTCATCAGCAGTTCCGCATCACAATATTATGCTTACCATGTGCATTTGCACGAGTTATTATGAAAAACACAAAAATCACTATAGGTCTGCCTATAATATTTGAAGATTTCCCTCGATTTCTCCAGGATCCCATCATCAGATCCTGACCTGGTGTCAATGGGACCACCCTTGAGGTATTACCTATACGGCGAAAAAAGATTTGTTCAAATCGGTTCATAATTGGCGGAGTTATCGCGTAACAAACATAGAAAAAAAAAAAACATACGGGTCGAATTGAGAACCTCCTCCTTTTTTGAAGTCGGTTGAAAATGGGCTATTAGATTAACCTTTCTTGTCGTGCAGAGCAGAAACTTCAGGAATATTATACTCTGTAGTGTATTCACATATTTATACAATTGTACGTGTCAGTTTGCATTGCAGAAATAAAAAGTTAAATAATATTAGATTTTCCTTCATACCTAAACAGGCTTAGGACTGTCATTCTAGTCTCTTGACTACTTGTCACTTCTATTAAAGTATAATAATAATGTAATGTAATGAATGGCTCCCGCCCGCCCCGCCATTCTCCTTCTCGCTGAAATTCTCGCGATGCTGAAAGCGAGATTCTCGCTCGGTCGGTCGGTCGGTCATGTCCTAATAGAACGAATGTCCGATTAGCGACTAGCGTAGGGAAACGTTTCTTTTCGTTCATTGCACGGTAACGTTTCCTAATCGTTCTTCGTACATGACCGACACAAGACTAGTGTTGACACCAGATATCACACCGGCCGGCCGTTCGTTTATTCACTCTAAACAGCGTTCTTTATTCAGTGTTTTAACACCGTGTACATACCCTACACCGGGTGTGAATAAACGAACGCAACTCTGTCTGTCTGTCTGTCCGTCTTGTCTTCCGTCATCCGTCCGTCCGTCTGCCATCTGTCAAAATCTGTCGACGTTGGATTGGAGGTTATAAAAATACCTATTTTCTACCTATATCTCGAAATCTCAATGAAAAAGATCATAAAACATTCGTAAAATGAAGATTTACACAAATGAGAATAACACTTCTACATTGAAACTGTTGGTATCTGCTAGTTTAGCGAATAAAACAGTGGAAGTGAAAAATGCATCACTGGGAGGTAAAACATTTTTTAAGTTAAAAGAAAAGACAGGTTCAAGTTTTCACAGGTAATTATTGTATATGGATACAAACTCGCACTGTTTTAATTGTTAGTTAAACTAATTTTAAGTTTGAAACACTTTGACATTGTTGCATCAGATTTTTTATACTTTCGTGTCACCTACCTTACCGCCAGATATTGATACTCCAAGCGTGACAGACGACTATACTATTTATTGCAACAACAATAACATAGCGTCGCGCATTTTCCCATATGGAGTGGCAGAAGCCCAATTTTTCCCAATTTTAAGCCAGAGATTTAATTTTCCATATTGTATGACTCCCAGTATACCGATTGGCGCAGCTATACTATGTAGAGTTTGAAGGTTTCCTCACAAAAATTTCCACCATTGTTCAAACTTTCCTAAAACACATATCCTGTGTCTATCATTTCGAGATTTAATGGCGGCCAGCATAAATACTCAACCATGTAAATAGAAAGTAAACCAAATTGCAGAGAACATCATCCCGGGAGCCCGAGCTCTGCCCCTCCTGGTGGTGGCTGAGGATCTAGTCTTCTTCTCCAGCAACGCGGGAGCACGCTACCTGTTTCCTGTGACAGAGTCTCATGTCGGTAACTGGTATGTAGTTTTTTCCAAAGTTTCTTTTCAACATGCGATGGCAACACCATAAGCAGTTCTTTTATATGATTTTATGGATTTTAGTGACTATGGAGGTGGACCAAGGATGTAGTTATAATATCAAGATCTTTTGTAATGTATGTAGTTGGTACCACTTGACTGCCACTGTGCCAAGGGTTCAGTACCCGAAGGGTGCTAATGCCTTACTAAGCCTTTGCTGTCCGTCTGGAACCCTTCACGTGAGAGACTGACTCACACTTGAACATTTCTTTTTTCTAATCTGATCAGTCCCTGGTCCAAGGGATGATATGCAGTTGGTATTCCCACTGTTAAATATGTTGATATCGCTATCAATTAAAATTGGAGCAGTTAATAAGACATGTTTATTTAGTCTCTGCCTTTTATATTTTTTTGCTTTATCAGTAAGAAATTTAGTCCAGAAACAGGGAACCTCACATGCTGTTATGTACCCACATCGAGGGTACTTGTGAAATAGTTCGTCTGGTTATGTCTGCCTTCCTGTGATCGTGTGCTGAGTCCCGAAAGGTGTAATTGGAAAATTGGAAAGGAGTACATTATAGAGGCGACGAGGCCAAAAACAGTGTAATCTAACAAGGAAAAGTGATAAAAGTGTTGTGGTAATATTATTTTTTCTGGAAAAGTGAAAATAAGTGTTATAAAATATTAATAAGTTTGGTGAGTTTGAAGTGGCACATGGCTGCTGGGAAAATTACAGTGAGCAATTTGGTTTCTTTTTACAAGCTCATGATATTAAGGAGGACAAGCACATGATATTAAGCACTGCAAAAAGCGAATTTGTTGGCGGTTTGTGGCCCTGACCTGTACAACTTGTTGTATTCAATTTTGTTTCAATGTTGTCAAAAGTACTTATTTGTTTCCAGCGAACAACTACAAGAGTGGGAAGCGACTCGGCTGCACCCCGCAACCCAGTTGGTACTATCAGCCAAATCCCCGGCTTCCGACGCGAAGCAGCTCCTATCTACTCTACTGAGGGACCTCGACTCTCAGCTGGCTAAGAAGAAATATGTTCTTGGAGTAAGTACCTTACTCAGGGAGCACTTATCCAGTGGAGAGCGCATAGATACAGTTTCCTTTGAAACACAACTCACCCATTTTTAGGTGCGGCGCGGCGGGGGACGTGTTAAGAGAGCTGTGATTGGTCAGCCGCTGCGAAACTGTCTGGCGGCCCGTCATCGTACATAGGTTGCATATGCGAATGTTTGTTGAATGCAACAAACGTTTTGCGAGTCGCATTGCCCCGCAGGCGCAGTCAATTGGTATATAGTCTCTGAGCTTACTGTACTACCTGCCAAATAACATAGCAATAGATCTGCTAATAAAATATATGCGATTTGACGTTTTCCGCCACTACCGCCCGTGGCGCTTGGACTTGACAGAATGAAATCGGAATCTTAAGTTTAAGCACAGGGTGCTCATCCCATACAAATTAGAATTAGTAACCCTTCGTAAAAAAGAGATGGCGTGAGGAGTAAGATTTGTACTTTAAACGCCATGGTTTCAGTTAACATACTTTTAGATGGCGCTAATCTTAGAATAAATCCTATACATCTTAGCGCCATCTCGTGGTATTTGCAATTTTTCGATGGTGCCGCACCAAGCGATAATGACCTCGAACTAAAGAATCTGTAGCATCTCAGTTTACGCCGTTGTCATATTTTGTTCTAGGTGGTCTGACATTTGTTTTTCTTTCTGTCAAACTGTCTGGACTGACATTTGTCTTTCTTTCTGTCAAAATGAGTGAATCTAATGGAGAAATTCAATACATTTTAAAGTTTTAGAAAAAAGAAAGACATGCAACCTCCATGCAACGATGGCCGTGAAAAATGTTTATGATGTTTATGAACCTAATACAATGTCAGTAAAAGTAGTACAAAGTTGGTTTAGTCGCGAGATTGTCATTTTCCTGGCCGAAAAGGAAAAAAAAACTGACATTAGAATTAGGGGAAATTAAGTTCTCATCCCCTTGCAATAGACATTAATTGACGTCTTGGTAGCCACTGTCAATTGAGTAGCATTTTCAATCCAGATTTTTTTAAGTCAAAGATGAATACAAAATACGAAGAAACTTTTACCCGACTTATTTTGTATTTAACTCATTACAGGAAAAGTTGTCAGTTGCCGACATCTCAGTGTGGTGTACGACATTTCCGCTTTACCACAACGCTGAACTACGCGCTGCGTATCTGAGTGGCACCACACACCTGATCAAGTGGTTTGAAGATATCGCCGATACAAAGGATGTACAGGTTCGTACTACACTTTTACGGTTCTTGTTATGCAAAGTCACACCTCGGACACTCCATAGAACGCTCGTAAAATAATCACCTATTACTACTACATAACCAAATGATGTTTGTACACGTGCAAATGTGTGCGTAAACTCGTTCGTTTGTGAATGTGTGCGTTCAGCTTCTATACAAAGTGTCTCCCGAAGAGGCTTCCCGACTCCGGGGTGAGGTGCGGTATCTGAATCAGCGCGGGGAAGGGAGTGGCCGTTCTGTACGTAGTACTATTATCTCTTCTGTGCTGTTACTCACTATATTTCATAATGAAATATTCAATAACCACCAGTTAATTACGGAAAAGACAAAGACAACATCACAGAAGAGATAATAGTACTCCGTACAGAACGGCCACTCCCTTCCCCGCGCTGATTCAGATACCCCCCCCCTGGCGTCAAAAGATTGGTTAAAGGATCAATAGACAGGGCTGAATGCCGGACGAGTGACGACGCGTATACTTTAATATCGCTGCATTTGCCGCGCCACCAGCCCTAGCAAAGTTTACGCACACATTTGCACGTATACAAACATCATTTGGTTATGTAGTAGTAAGTAATAGTTGATTATTTTACGAGCGTTCTATGGAGTGTCCGAGGTGTGACAACATGGCGCTTTGTTTACATAGTCCACAATTTATATTGACGGTTACCTTGCCTATGTGTGTTTTACGTGTTGTCTCATTCTGTAGGCCGCTGTGAAGCGCTGGGGAGGGTCGGCGAGTGGTCCGTTTGGCGCGAACTCCGCTTTGGGCGTGCCTAAAGTCGCATTGCTGTCGCCGGGGTAAGTTGCACCGCACAGGGCCGGCAATCGCATGCCAATGGCTATAGCGGCGGCGCAAAATGCCAGTGTTGGCTTGTCGGCGCGCGAGACGATGCAAACGCACCGGAGAGTAGCGCCCTCGCTATAGCTTTTGCAGTGCGATTATGTACAGTCAGCCAAGCAGATAGTTGGCCCCCCAGACTCAGTTATTCTATACGACAGGGGAGTCAGGTATATGCTTGGTTGACTGTACGCAACTCACAGGCCGGGGTTTTTAAGACGCTGGTCAAAGGCTGATTGACTAATCGATGATTTCAAAATGACGGCACATAACTGATATGCACGCATCAGCTTTAAGCTGCTTGTGCATCATAAATAATAATAATTGAGGTATCAATAATAATTAATTGCTCTGTTAGCAACGACTAACGCTTCTCCATACGTTTTGTGCCGGCCGGTTAGCTGATTTCTATGAGTTGCTCTGATCAAATCGGTTTTTTAGTAAAATGTCCCTAACAACACCCTAAAATATGACTACACCTTTCTGTTACCCACTGATGAGCGGTGAACTGGCCGCTAACTCTACAAACGAGTCGCATTCCAATCACTATAGCGGGGGCGCAGAAATCCTTAACCGGCTTGACGAACGGCGCCGAGGCGTGCCGCGACGGCTACAAACAAACCGGTATTCCGCGCCTTCGCTATGCTATAGCAATGGGAGATTAAAAAAAAACAACTTCAGTAGTTCCAAATTCGTCACTAGATGTCGTAGGCCAGACATGAGTGAAGAAAAGTTGCCAGTCCAAATAATAAAAACCGAAGAACATAATCTGTGATCGTGTAATGAACATACATGTGGAACGCGATACAAATATTACTGATAAGTACTAAGACTTATTCGCGAAACGGTTAACGGACGGTATGACAGACAAGAACGTAGGTTGACACGCCGCGCCGTGTTGCTCTATGGTAGACACACACGGCAGACAGTCTATGGGCTGCGTTCAAGATCGGTCAAAAATTACTTACTCTGTGACGACAACAGACTGTGTCATATGAATTCATGTCTATACAAAGCCATCTGTCGGCAGCTTTCGGAACTATTTTTAGCTGTAGCAGAAAATCGCCTATTGTCATGCAATTCGTTTGTAGAATCCGGGGCCTGAGACTTAACTTATCTATTCGGTCTCTCTCTGCAGGTCCCCCGAAGAGACCGCAGTTGTTGGTCCCACAGCGGAAGAGTGTGAAGCCGCCAAGGACGGATGGATCAACGGACGCAGCCGGCTTCAACCTGCGCTGAAGCAGGATAAGGTTATGTTAGTATAGTTTACTATTGTAATAAACTTATGCTGCCCAATTTCACAGGTTATGGTTCACTTGGCTCTTATTCGTAGCTGTCTAGCGACTGTTTCGGAGGCAGGCCCCCGATTCTCGCGCTATCGAGATCATCTCCATGGTCGAAATATTGACTTTGAGATTCCGAAATCTCTATCAAAAACAAGAAAAAGCTATTCTTACGACTAGCCTTTCGACCAACCGCGATATCTCGACCCGTTTTCGATCGAAATAAATCTGTCTGTCTGTCTGTCTGTCTGTCTGTCTGTCTGTCCGTCCGTCCGTCCGTCCGTCCGTCCGTCCGTCCGTCCGTCCGTCCGTCCGTCTGTCTGTCTGTCTGTCTGTCTGTCTGTCTGTCTGTCTGTGATCTCTTAAAGCTGTGAAAAAATTAAACTTATAGGTCAACGCAATCAAAGGATACCGCATATGACTCAATTTTTCTGAATTGCTTGATATTCGCAAGGGAATCAAAACCTAGGATTTGGCACGAAGCAAGGTCTTATAGCACAAGTAAAGGGAAAAATCTGAAACTGCAAATTTCTGTCTTTCTAAAAAAATATTCAGTTTGGTTTACATGGATGACATCACACTTTAGTTTTTTATGTGGAAACCTAATTACATGTGTTACGCTCTCCAAGTGTGATCGGAACCCTTGGTGCGCGAGTCCTACTCGCACTTGGCCGGTTATTATGCTTAAGTTGTGTTGTACGATGGTACGGAACCCTTCTTGTGCGATTCCGACTCGCAGTCGACCGATTATTTTGTCTAGCATTCCTTGCCAAAGTCTACCTGCATATTATTTGTAATTTACATGTTATTTGTAACCCTCAGCCTGCCAGTGAAGGGTCGGAAGAACATGCTGATAACATCGGCCCTGCCCTACGTGAACAACGTGCCGCACCTCGGGAACATCATAGGCTGCGTGCTCTCCGCTGACATATTCGCCAGGTGAGATGGATAGATGGGGACTTTACCACAGATTACTAAATAGTTACTACGTAACAGATACTTCGCTCAGTAGGAAATTTCCAATACCTACTGCTATAATAGCCTACTCCGTCGCGTCAGCAACCGCTGCATGCTAAAATGTGCCTAAATGCTCAAGTGTACAGTTGTGATCGCCTCGCACCGCGCGATCTCACACTAATCGCAGGGCTGCCTCGCATCGCAGATACTCGTACGATACGAACACAGTTCAAAACGTGCGTGCGCTTGGCTTGCGACAACCATACTGACTTGGGCAGCCGGGCTGACCGAGAGCTCGGGCGGGCGGTAGGTAATTATAGCGCGCGAGTACATTCAGTGACGGAGGCCTGACTTTACTCACTGCTACAATCAGACACTATATATCCAATTGACTGCGCCTGCGGGGGAATGCGGCTCGCCAAACGTTTGTTGTATTCAACAAACGTTCGCATACGCAACTTATCTACGATGACGGGCCGCTGGACAGTTTCACCAATCACAGCTCTCTTGCCTCGTCCGCCGCCGCCCGTAAATTGGTGAGTTGTGTTACTTGTGTTTCAAAGGAAAATGTATCTATGCGCTCTCCACTGGATAAGTTCTCCCTGATTGCATGCCACCAGATAGAAGGCTCTGCCTCAGCTTGTAGTAGATCTGCAACGCTGATTCCGCAATATTGGTTATTTAACCTTGGTGAAAATAGTGTGAATCTTTATAAAATGCACTGCACATATCGATCACGATTAAAAACGATCAAAAGATCAACGAACCTGTCTGGGTTACCTAGTGTAGTGTGTGTGGGGCCGGAAGCAATGTATGTGTATGTTATTTGTCCGTTTTCAGATACTGCCGCCTGTGTGACTACAATACTCTGTACATTTGCGGTACGGACGAGTACGGAACAGCTACCGAGACTAAGGTGACTTTACCTGACCTTACCTTATCTCACCGTGCCTTACCGTACATAACCTTACCTTAACTTACTTTACTTAGGTACTTTACGCTTTTCGCGTCATAATTAAACGCTGTCTTTTTAGGGTTGTGTACCCGATGGGTGCCAAGCGGGACCCTATTACTAAGCCTCTGCAATCCGTCTGTCTGTCTGTCTGTCTGTCTGTCTGTCCGTCTGTCACCAGGCTGTCTCTCATGGACCGTGATAGCTAGACAGTTGAAATTTTCACAGATGATGCCGCTTTAGCCACAAATACTAGAAAACAGATTATAATAAATATTAAAGGGGGCGGACATATTTTTTTATAGATAATGTTACAGAACCCTTCGTGCGCGAGTCCGACTCGCACTTGGCCGGTTATTTAGACATTTACATTGTAAAACGCAACGGCTAGAATAGTAGATTGTACAACAAGCGCATAAAACGCACCATTTTACCCGAGACGTATATATCTACCCGAGCCGCAGGCGAGGGTGGATAGTCATGTCGAGGGTAAAATGGGTTTTATGTACGAGTTATACACTCTGCTTTTCACTTCGATTGTGAGGAAATTAAACAGAAATATTGCAAAAAAAAAGTAAATATTATGAAATAATTGCAAATTGAAATTACCGAGAGAAAAAATAAGGACTTCCCGCCATTAAACTTTTTTTTTGCACGTGCCTCCGCAGCCGGCTCTGGCCGCCGGCAGTGGCACTTAGCATAGGTGTATGTGGCTGTTTACCTGACGACCTTTGTCAGAGTCTGAGATTTAGACGAAGATTTTACTTTATGCTCTAGAACATAAAATTTGATTTTATGCTGGCTATACCCGACATAAAGACGAACTTTACGAGCATGAGAAGTGAAAATATATATTTTTTGACATTGTCAAGTCATCCTGAGCATAAACCTTCAACTTCACACATGTTCCTTGATTTATTCGACTACCCCCTCGCTGTCACATTTATTAGTGTTTACTATTATTATTACGACGGACGGTGGACCAAAGCAGTCACGGAGTGGTGGCCACGGGGAGCGACAAGGCCAGTGGGCAGACCGCCGGCCCGATGCTCCGACGATATTGTCAAGTTGTCGGGATCCCACTGGGTGCGATCGGCACAGGACCGGGGAGGTTGGCGCTATAGAGAAGAGGCCTGTGCCCAGCGGTGGGTCGATGTGGGCTGAGGATGATGATGATGAGTATTTATTAGTTTATATATGTTATATAAATATATTTCATATTTATTTATATAAGTATGCACTAGTTTATGTAGTCTATTGATTGTAAGTAATAATTATATGTATTGTACGCATAGGTCTACTCCTACTAAGGTCTAATCCTGTCTCATCCCCATTTGGTTTGCTGGAAGAGATCTCTTATTAGAGATAAGCTCGCCTTTGTACACGTTTTCTATATTTTTTATTGTCCTATGTAACTGTTTATGTGCAATAAAGAAATTATGAATTAGGAATGATGATGATGATGATGATTATTTTGGCCCGCGTGTCCCTTGACGCGAGCGAACCGACTAACACCGAGTTCCGTTCTCCGGCAGGCCATCGAAGAGGGGCTAACCCCACGCCAGATCTGCGATAAGTACTTCGCGATCCACAACGACGTGTACCGCTGGTTCAACATCGGGTTCGATCACTTCGGACGCACCAGCACCGCGGAGCAGACGCAGTGAGTCACCTGTCAACTGTCAAAAACCTGTCAAAATGTCAAAACCCTGAGGCATGTGAAATCCTGGCGAAATTCTGACACTTTTATACGAAAACTGTAAAATGGGTCAAAACCTGTCGAAAAGTGTCAAAGAAACTGTTAAAAACCTGTCTAAAACGCGTCAACTGCAAACTTAAATGTGGCACTTGTCAATACTCTCTCAGAAGTGAACATTTGTCAATAACATGACTACTTTTAAAAAAACCTCAATTACATGACTTGTCAAATATGTTCCAAGAGGGGCTAACTAGAGTGACAGCTGTCACTCTAAATCCTGACGAAATTCTGACACCTTTATACAAAAACTGTAAAATGAGTCAAAACCTGTCAAAATGTCGCACCTGTCAACACCCTGACGCATGTAAAATCCTGTCAAAATTCTGATATGTATTTTGTATTTTTTCCGAGTTGTATTTTATTCAAAACCAGTAAAATGGGTCAAGCCCTGTCAAAAATGGTAAAAGATAACACAACTGTCAAAAACCTGTAAAATGTGGCACCTCTCAATACTCTGTCAAAAGTGAACCTTTGTCAATAACATGACAACTGTCAAATACATGACTTGTCCATCATGTTCCAAGAGGTGCTAGCCCCTCGCCAAAACCGCGATCCACGACCACATTTACCGCTGGTTTATTGCATTTCCATTTCATAGGTTTTCTTTTTAACCGACTTCCCAAAGGAGGAGGTTTACAATTCGTACGGATATATATATATATATATATATTTTATGTATGTGCCTCGATAGCGCCTAAACGGATGGACCGATTTGGAAAATTATTTTTTTGTTTGAAAAGGTTTACCTTCCCAATGGTCCCAATGACACCAGGTCAGGATCTGATGATGGGATCCTGGAGAAATCGAGGGAACTCTTCAAATATTATAGGCAGACCTATAGTGATTTTTGTGTTTTTCATAAGAACTCGTGCAAATGCACATGGTAAGCATAATATTGTGATGCGGAACTGCTGATGAAGACCACATATGGCCACCAGATCTGCTCAATACTAGGTACAAATACAATGCGTGGCTGACAGGCAGGCAACGCATAGTCTAAACCGGTGGACCTAGAGCCATGAAACTTTGTCCAGGGGTTCCTTAGTAGCGTGGGGTAGCACTGATATGGGATTTGACAAAATTAATTCCCCAAGGGGGGGGGGGGATAAGGGGTTACAGTTTGTATTAAACTCAATCTAATCAAATAGGGTTTGTGGAAGTCGGTTTTTTCTTAAGTTTACTTTTTGTTTCAATAATTTATTTCCGAGTTGATACTTTATTCGCAGTCTAATACTGCGTTCTATTCGTACACAGAATCACCCAGGGCATGTTCCTGAAGCTAAAGGCAAACGGCTTCATCAGCGCGCAGTCGGTGGACCAGCTGCACTGTCCGCACTGTGACAGGTTCCTCGCTGACAGGTGAGATTGACAGATTGTATAACAAACATCACTTTTGTTGGCCCGAGTGGGTCAGCTGATTTATGCTGAAATCGGTTTCATGGTGAAAGTTGCTCAGGATCATGTTCAGTTCAGTTCAGTTCAAAATTTTTATTGACCTTAAAATCATACATACATACTACTTAGTCAACGTCAATATAATATTAATATTTTTGTATACTACCGCCCGTTCGGAAGTTGTGGGCTTAGGGATGGAGCAAAGAAGGGCAAGAAACTCAGCCGTACCTCTTTTAAAATATCAGAGCCTTAAAAATACAATGTTATGTATTTCTACTTAAGTCTAAGGAAATACACCGAGAAGAGACGTACTGACTCAGTCCATCGCCCCTCTTTGGATTTCTGTGCGCTGAGATGGTAAAGACCATGCAGTTTTGTCATCTAAATATCATGCCCCTAACAACCCCCTAAAATATGACACCTTTTTACCCCCTGTCATGCAATAATCGGCCAAGTGCGAGTCGGACTCCCACACGGAGGGTTCCGCACCATCGTCGTACCAAAAAAAGTTTTTTTTTTTTTTCAATATTTCGTATTAGTTGTAGCGGCAAAATATATACACATTCTGTGAAAATTTCAACTTTCTGGTTATTACGGTTCGTGCTGAAGGGCCCTGTGACGGACAGACGGACGGACGGACGGGGAGCGGAGGCTTAGTAATAGGGTCCCGTGCTCACCCCATACAAATTAGAATTAGTAACCGTTCGTCAAAAAGAGATGGCGTGAGGAGTAAGATTTGTACTTTAAACGCCATGGTTTCAGTTAACATACTTCTAGGTGTCGCTAATCTTAGAATAAATCCTATATATCTTAGCGCCATCTCGTGGTGTTTGCAATTCTTCGACGGTGCTGCACCAAGCGACAAAACTGTCGAACTAAAGAAGTTCCGTAGCTTCTCAGTTGACGCCGGTCACATATTTTGTTCCACGTGGTCTATCTGTATTAGTGTAATATTATAGTATCTGTGGTGATACCAAAATCATATGCAAATAAACAAATCTGAAATCTGATATCCGAAATCAGGTTCGTGGAGGGCACCTGCCACCACCCGGGGTGCCTGTACAGCGGCGCGCGCGGCGACCAGTGCGACAAGTGCGGGAAACTCGTCAACGCGACAGAACTCCTCGAGCCGCGCTGCAAGGTCGGTCTCGCTCGCACTTGCCACGCTGCTTAAAGGTCGATTCACACATATCAGTGATCCCACAGGTCCGGCGCAGGTCCGTGTCAGTGAAAAATATTCTTTCATACATTCTCTATATGGCGACGACCTCTGTGGCGCAGCGGTTGCGCATCTGCCTACCATGCGAGAGGTCCCGGGCTCGAATCCCGGCTGGGGAAAAATAAAATAACCCCAGGTCTTAGATGTTTACATGTTTGTGATGTCGCTGTTTCTGGTTCCCACGACAAAGGGGATTCCTAGTGAGGGGCCAGAAGCAATGTATGTGCCTGTATGTTTGTATGGGCTACCCCGCAGTGTGTGTCTTGAGGTGGTTCCCCGTAGTAGTAGTAGTTGACGAGAGATGTAGTAAAAGATGAGAAGTCCAATCAGAAGTGCATTGCAAAGTACATGAGAGATTATGGCGACTAATTTCCCGTAAGTTGTGGTTACTTTGAGCGTTGATTGTATTCTGACTAAAATGCCTAATTAAATCGATAACCTAAGCACGCCAAGTTCACTTCAAACAAATCAACGAGATCAGCCGCACACACACAGCTACATTGCATTCCGTATAAGCACGCGCCGCCACACGCACACATTGCCGAATCTCGCGTCCTTCGCGTGCTACGAGACAGGGCTATGCAAGCAATGCATGCGACGAGTCAACGTCATTCGTCCGGCGGTCCGGGCGGCACGTGTTAAGCGACAACCCTAGCCGTTTGAGCAAGAGTAGGTAGTTTTCATGCGAACAGGGGCCTAGTGAACTTACTATTTTATTATTTATACTATGACCTAAGCTCGGTAAGGAAATAGAATCGCTGACGTTCGACCAATAAAGTAGAACGCGCGTGAGACCGCGGTTAGTACGGTTATTTGTGAACCGTAAAAAAAAATAGTCAATACTTGTGACTAAAATTTTTCGATTTAATTTAGGTTATAATTTAATATTACAAGGCATACTCAGTAGAAACAAATAATTATATTCGCCATATATTCTTTTTCATGTGATTTTTCCGGGACGGCTGGCGCCGCCCTATCATGAGTTTTTTTTTATAACTTTCCCCAGGAATTTCATTCTTTTGATTCAACTTTTCGATTGAATTCAGGTGCACTTTTTTGCAGCACACTCAGAAGAAACAGAAATGTATTTGAAATGCTGGCCATATCCGTGTGAATTTTCCGGGGCGGCTGACGACGCCTCCTTATTGTGTTCTGTTGTGTCAGTGCGGCGCAGGAATTTAATTATTTTGACTCAACTTTTCGATTTTATCCCGGTACACTTGTACAAAGCATACTCAGAGGTTGATAATACGCATAATTTGATAGATTTCGCTCGATAGAAAATCACAATATTTTTGGTTAGTC
>OY735279.1:6254171-6345566 GCA_963457715.1 Argyresthia albistria | reverse complement strand
TTGGGCATATTATGAAATGGCGGGGCACATCATGATGTGTCCGATTCTACGATCGGCCGCCGACATAAATATAACTTATGTTGTCTATGGGTCTAAGCCTGAACTAAACAAATTGAATTGAATTAATGTTATAATATTCATATGCCCTCCTATGGCAGAACATAGAGAATTAAGATCTGCATATTACCTATGTTCCTGAATAAATGTTTTTTTTTTTATCTTTATCTATATTTTTATCTGTTGCTGCTCCACCAACAAATACACGAAAAATTGAAAAAATAAAGGTATTTACAAGAAACGTATTTTGTTGTACTTGGTACAATGATGGTACGGAACCGTCCGTGTGAGAGCACAGAAGAGATAATAGTGCTCCGTACAGAACGGCCACTCCCTTCCCCGCGCTGATTCAGATACCGCACCCCACCCCTGGCGTCAAAGGATTGGTTAAAGGATCAATAGACAGGGCTGAACGCCGGACGAGTGACGACGCGTACACTTTAATATCGCTGCATTTGCCGCGCCACCAGCCCTAGCAAAGTTTACGCACACATTTGCACTTAAACAGACATCATTTAGTTATGTAGTAGTAAGTAAGTAAATAAGTAAATGTAGCCCATTCATGTCCCCACCGAGGGGCACAGGCCTTTACCCGGACCCAATGTAGTAGTAATAGATGATTATTTTACGAGCGTTCTATGGAGTGTCCGAGGTGTGGTGAGAGTCCGACTCGCACTTGGCAGATTTTTTACATTTTTACCACCCTTCCCCCTATTTGTGACCACTGTGTAGTATGAACCAATACTCGTATTTGGTACAAATTGAAATTCTGAATTAATTTCATTCATTCAACATTCAATTCAGATCTCGGCAGTTCATTCACTTCACTACTTCCCTTCACTAGACATGTGTTAGAGTTTTTGTTTAATATACTTATAGAATTGTAGCATAAATTAAAAAATGTATTTGGAATAAGATATACCAAGCTAAACAGTAATATAAACATCAGTTGCTTAAAGGCGGCAACTGTTAGCGGTAAACAGGTGCTGCCATCTTGTTTTTAAAAAGTATAAAAGAGACTGTTTGGCTTAGTCTCGGGTCAGTCCATGTTCGAATTTTGGAGAATAAACAACTATTTATAAAAGTTATGCTGGTTTATTTTGAATGATACGCCCCTGGTCTTTTACATGTCAGTTCTTCGGTTTGTAAGTTAAAAAATAAATAGACAAGTGAGGATAAATACAATGCTACATGGATGTTTTGCCACTGACAGGGGGGCGCCACTGAAACATTGATAGATTGAGTGATTGGATTGATTGCGTTAGTTCCGACCCTTGGCCCCGTCACAGATTACTAAATAGTTACTACGTAACAGATACTTCACTCAGTAGGAAATTTCCAATACCTACTGCTATAATAGCCTACTCCCTCGCGTCAGCAACCGCTGCATGTTAAAATGTGCCTAAATGCTCAAGCGTACAGTTGTGATCGCCTCGCACCGCGCGATCTCACACTAATCGCAGGGCTGCCTCGCATCGCAGATACTCGTACGATACGAACACAGTTCAAAACGTGCGTGCGCTTGGCTTGCGACAACCATACTGACTTGGGCAGCCGGGCCATAGCCGGGCTGCCCGAGAGCTCGGGCGGGCGGTAGGTAATTATAGTGCGCGAGTACATTCAGTGACGGAGGCCTGGCCCCGTGCCAAGACATCCATGTAGCACTGTAGACCATATTTAATTTGCATAATAGCGGATACAAGGGTGTGTCCCCAGGTGTTCTACGTGTGGTTCGACGCGCCAATGGGCTACATGAGTATCACCCAGGGCGCCACCAAACAGTACGAGAAGTGGTGGAAACCCGACAAGGAATACAATGTAAGAACATTTATTTTTTTGGCACACAGATAGTCGTATTATTTATTGCACTGTAATTTACAGGGAAAACTTAAATATCACTTTATAATTATTCAATCATTCATTTATTTATTAATAAGTTCACTTATGGCCTACGCGGACTGGGACGGCATGGCAAGGGATTTTAAGTTTTTACCGAGGGACATTTAAACGTATCCCTATAGAAATAATCCCGTAAAAACTTGCCATACCGTCCCGGTCTGCGTAGGCCTTTATTCATTCAAAATTTCATAATTTCTTTATTGCACACAGATAAATTAGATAGGACAAAAATACACAGTAAATGTGTACAAAGGCGAGATTATAATTGGTTGATTGATTCACCCACTACATAATTTATTCATTCATTGATTCATCGATTATTTAATTTATCTGATTGATTTATTTATTGATCAATCAACAAATCAAATAAATCGATGAATTAATTAATTAACAATGGGGGGTATTTGGAAGGAAAATGCACTAAACTAAAAAAGGCCACTAAGCCCTCTAAACGTCATAATGACGTCATCTTATTTATTTATTTATACTTTATTGCACAGAAAACATAATACAGACACTTAATATTAGAAAAAACATGTACAAAGGCGAGCTTATCTCTAATAAGAGATCTCTTCCAGCAAACCTAGGATGGAGAGGATAATTTAATAAAAGGTAGACCTACATAAGTGCACAACGATAAATATTAAAATAATAGACTACTTACTAATAAATACATAAATACAGATAAAAACAAAAAACAAAATATTATATATAAATAGATACTAAGGTATATTAAGGTAGAGAAAGATAGTGTTCCTTCAAGCGTTTTTTAAAAATGTTGAGTGAAGGACTGTCCCTGATAGCACTGGGAAGTTCGTTCCAAAGTCCAATAGCACGGAGACGGAACCCATGCTCATATGCGGATGTGTTGTGTTGCGGAGTTATAAGCAGTGACCGAGCGTGTTGTTGATAACAACTAAAATCACGTCATTATGACGTTAAGAGGCTTTAGTTGCCTTTTTAGTTTAGTGCGATTTCCTTCCAAATAGCCCCCAGTCATTTTACTTAGCCTTTTCCGATACGCGAGCTCATCTCCACACAACTCCGGTTGCAGGTGAAACTGTACCAGTTCATGGCGAAAGACAACGTTCCGTTCCACGCGGTGATGTTCCCGGCGACGCTGATAGGGATCAACGAGGGGCACCTTCTAGTCGACCATCTGTTCGCGACAGGTACGCAAATGTAGCCCGTTAATGTGCCCACCGAGCGGCACAGGCCTTAAACAGGACACGATTAAGATTGAGCCGTACTCCAGCACGCTGGCTCAGTGCGGGTTGGGGGAGGGAGTTTATGACTTGTTAGAAGTAGCGATAGTAGCCGGGAACAACAGCTTGACATGTCAGCGAAGTGACAGGTATGTACAAAACTACAAACCAGAGACTATATATCCAATTGACTGCGCCTGCGGGGGAATGCGGCTCGCCAAACGTTTGTTGTGTTCAACAAACGTTCGCACACGCAACCTATGTACGATGACGGGTAGCCAGACAGTTTCGCAGCGACCAATCACAGCTCTCTTACCTCGTCCGCCGCGCCGCCCGTAAATTGGCGAGTTGTGTTTCAAAGGAAAATGTATCTATGCGCTCTCCACTGGATAAGCGCTCCCTGGTACAAACAGACGAACACACTTACATACATATAACGTTCAGTTCCACGCAGTAATGTTCCCAGAACATCGGAGATCGGAACAAATGGAAATCTGTGCTGAGAACTGTATTCTCCTGCTGAGAGGTAGCAGAATGATGATTCAAACTCAGATGTCTTCATTTCTGTAGATACTTACAAATAGGATACTTAGAACGCGTAGTTTTTTGCCTCTTCTAGAAGAACCAAGCAATTTTTCTTTTGAACTTTTACTGTATAACAAGTCTTCCACAAAGTTGCAGGTTACTAGTAATTTTTAGTAGGCTAGTGTTATAATATAATATGAATAATTTAAATAACAAAATAATTCTTAGTTAAATTCGAATTCAGTTTTAGAAAAAGCTGTGTGTCAGTAATTTTATAAATAATGTTTAATTATTATTACAACTTAAATTAAGTTAAGTAAAGTTCTTATCCCACACAGTACCAACAATATTCCCCAATATATCTGTGTTTTTTTTAAAGAGTACAAAGAGGGCAAAGACACTCCCATTGATTGATAATGATGATGATTGATTCTGTTACAGAATAATGATGATGATTGATTCTGTTACAGAATAATGATGATGATTGATTCTGTTACAGAATACCTGAACTACGAGGAGGGGAAGTTCTCCAAGTCGAGAGGTGTCGGCGTATTCGGGACCGACGCTCAGGTAACGAACACAATGTAGGCCATTAATGTCCCCACCGAGGGGCACTGGCCATACCCGAATACGAGTAAGATTGAGCCATACTCCACCACGCTGGCTCAGGGTGGGGTGGTGTCGGGGTACAGGCTAACCCGACTGTGAGAAGTTTTCAAGCTGAACTGTTAGGGCCTCTGACTCCGTTTTATACACTATACTAAAGTCTTCACAAAATAAAAGGCCCGTTTTGAAAGTTCACGCCCATGAAGTTTTAACCCCTGACGCGTAGGTAATAGAAGCGGTTTTCCTAGGTGCAACTTGTACGCTTCGCTTGTACGCAACAATTGGCTTTTATTACCTACGCGTTAGGGGTTAAAACTTCATGGACGTGAACTATCAAAACGGGCCTTTTATTTTGTGAAGACTTTAGCTGCCCGTTGCGCGACTTCGCAGCGCGTTTAAGGTATTCTCATAGTTCCCGGTCACAAAACGATTTGTTCATCATTTTGAAAATCCATATCGACATAAGACGCATCAATTACGCTCAGATTTACGGAACTCTTTGCTTACAAACTGTATGGGTCGCAACGCACAGCTGTCAAACATGAGTTCCGGCTCCGCGAGTTCCGCTTCCAACAAAGAGGTTGAACGAAGTAGTTTGAGTTTGAGTGATGCTAGATATAGCGAAGGAGAGTGAACTTCCAATGCAAAAGTTATTTAGAATTTTTCGTAATTAGTAATTTCTTTATTGACATGACAGTAAAAATAGCCTAACATAGAAAATAAATATGTACAAAGGCGAGCTTATCTCTAATAAGAGATTTCTTCCAGCAAACCATTTTTGGCCTTTTCTCTACGTTTTTCTTATTTCCTTTTTGCCTAAACCTCCTCCGGACTGACACCAATGAAACCCAATAGGCGTTATGCACATCGGTCGGGCCAATTCACAGGAAAAGGATGAGTACCACACAACATTTCATTTTTATAGGTATAGAAGATAGTATGAAATGAAATATTTACAGACTCAGATAGAATGAGATAGTGGTGGGTAACACATTTTTTCCCTCTGAAGTGTGGCCTTATTGATTTATTTATTTAGTCGTATGGCTTAATTATAAGTACAGTCGTTTCATATTATTTAATTACAAGTTTATGTGTTAGTTAGATAGATTGATTCATTCATTCATAATGTCGCAGGACACGGGCATTCCTTCGGACGTGTGGCGGTTTTATCTCGCGAGCATCCGCCCTGAGGGCTCCGACTCCAGCTTCAGTTGGGCGGAACTTGGCACAAGGTACAATACATCATAACATGACTTAACACGGCGTCACGCTTTCTCCCATACGGGGTGGCAGAGGCATAATAAATAACACCATACAAAAATTTCTGTGAAAGCGTTTGATTCTCTGATCTCGATCTGTGGGCAAGCGTTTGATTGCGCGTTGCGTGAACACTACGGCCTCACTGCTCTACTCGGATTGCTCAACTGTATAAAGTCCATAGCTCAACTGGTCATCGTTTGAATAGTTGAGCAACAAAATAGTGTACTAAGACGAGCCTTATCCAGCACTAATAAAAAAACAAAATTGTGTAAAGAGACGAGATTAACTAATAAGAGATCTCTTCCAGCAAACCCAATTCACATTACTTCACTTTTTTATTTCTCTTCACTTTTGACTGATTTTTTAACAGGTTTTAATTATTTTTGACTATTTTCACTATTTTCGTAGAAACAACTCAGAGCTGCTCAACAATCTGGGCAACTTCTGCCACCGCTCGCTGAGCTTCTGCGCGAGCTCGTTCAATCGGCGCGTGCCCGAGGCAAGGTTGCGCGCCCCTGACTTTGAGCTGATTGCGCTCATCAATAGGGAGATAGTCGGTGAGTTTAGAGATAAGCTCGCTTATGAGGGTTCCGTAATCGAGGCGAGGTTATTTCTAACAAGATGTTTCTTCCAGCAAACCGTATGGAAAGGGAAAGGTAGATAGTTGAGCGGGGGAAGACATGCGCGTACAATTCGTCGACGAAGATTTCGCGAAAATAGGTTCAGTGGTTCTCAAAATAAGACAAACAAGATTCAATAATAATCTGTCTGATTGATTGATTTAATATTCTGCTGATAGATAGATTGATTGATTGTTCGAATTTTCTGATTGGTTGATTGAACAGTCTGATATATTGATTGACGGGGATTGATCGAATGGTCTGATGGATCGATTGATTGGCTTTTACTGAATGATTCATTTATTTTACGAATGGACTTATGAATTGATTGATTTAGTAGACTGATTGATTGAACTTATAGACTGATTGATTTAATACAACAATAACTTAAGGCCGTGTCCCCCCCAGCCTACGTTCACGACATGGAGCGCGGTCGTCTGCGCGAGGCCTTACGCCGCGTGCTGTCCGTGTCGCGCATCGGCAACCAGCACATGCAGAGCGAGCAGCCGTGGGCGCTGCTGAAGGGGACAGACGACGACAGGTTAGCAACCGACCCCATGTGGGGGCCGTTGGTAACTATTCATTATACACCTTAAAGGTGGCGGTGGTGACTACTCCCTTGGGTGGCGGTGTTGGTAAGCGAGTTATCATCTGACCCCGACGTGGGGGCTGTCGATAACCACCTAGTAATCATACATCCCTCATGTGGCGATGTTGGTAAGGGACAGACGATGACAGGGGGGTTAGCGATGGACCCCGCAGGAGCGTGGGTTATCAACCGACTCCGAGGGTGGTAACAATGGAAACCGGCGTGGAGAGTGATGGTAACTAGAAAAAATAGCTCAAAAATCAACGATCACAACGAATATTTAGTGTAGTTTTGAAAATTAACAGTTATTATTTAAAATGAATTTCGGTGTAGGATCAAAATAAAACTCCTCCTCCTCCCCCCTACGCGGCGTGGGGGCCGATGATAACAAGTAAGTAATTGTCTCAAGCGATGGCGGCGATGATGTCAAATGAGATTTTCATAGGGATCGAAATTTTGATAGCAAACACGAAATGTCACTAGAGATTTGCTGTGCTTTTTTATCGATAATTACGATTACGATAAGTCTGACTGTGGACAGTATCAGACTTGAACACATCCTACAGTCTTCACAAAATAAAAGGCCCGTTTTGACAGTTCACGCCCATGAAGTTTTAACCCCTAACGCGTAGGTAATAGAAGCGGTTTTTAGGTGCAACTTGTACGCTTTTATTACCTACGTTTTAGAGGTTAAAACTTCATGGGCGTGAACTGTCAAAACGGGCCTTTTATTTTGTGAAGACTATAATTCCGTTCAACATTCTGCCCCCCCTAGGGAGCGCGGTGCGACAGCCGTCGCCCTCTGTTGTCAGATCGTGGCGTTACTCTGCACGCTGCTGTCCGCCTACATGCCCGAGACACATCGCAGGCTGTGCAGCCAGTTGAATGTTGATGGGAGCACGCTGAGGGTGAATCCGGAGTGAGTATTGACTATCGACCTCTCTCATGAACACATACACACATAACATAAACATGCACACGTATATGTCGGCGGCCGATCGTAGAATCGGGCACATTATGTGCCCAAACGTGAAATATCATAATTGAAACAAAAAGTAAACTTTAGAAAAAACCGACTTCCACAAACACTATTTGATTAGATTGAGTTTAATACAAACTGTAACCCCTTACCCCCCCCCCCCCCTTTGGGAATTAATTTTGTCAAATCCCATCACAGTGCTACCCCACGCTACTAAGGAACCTCTGTACAAAGTTTCATGGCTCTAGGTCCACCGGCTTAGGCTATGCGTCGCCTGCCCGTCAGCCACGCATTGTATTTGTACCTAGTATTGAGCAGATCTGGTGGCCATATGTGATCTTCATGAGCAGTTCCGCATCACAATATTATGCTTACCATGTGCATTTGCACGAGTAATTATGAAAAACACAAAAATCACTATAGGTCTGCCTATAATATTTGAAGAGTTCCCTCGATTTCTCCAGGATCCCATCATCAGATCCTGACCTGGTGTCAATGGGACCAATGGGAAGGTAAACCCTTTCAAACAAAAAAATAATTTTCCAAATCGGTCCATCCGTCTAGGCGCTATCGGGGAACATACATAAAAAATAATAATAAAAAAAAAAAACAAATATCCGGACGAATTGTAAACCTCCTCCTTTGGGAAGTCGGTTAATAAAAAGATAAAATCTCTTCGGTAGCTTAGGTGAAGACTAAAGGGGGCGAGCGCAGCGAAGCCCCCGAATAGTCTTCGTGTTCGTTTGACATGTATTACACAAAAAACATCACGTAGTGCTGAATAAAAATGCTTTTAAAAAGACATGTTTTCGTTAAAACCCGCCACATCATGATGTGCCCAGTAATTGCTTGGGCATATCATGAAATGGCGGGGCACATGACGGCACATCATGATGTGCCCGATTCTACAATCGGCCGCCGACAAATATACTGATTATACGATTTAATTAACTCTTAGATTAATTGGCTGATTGATAGATTTTATTTAAATACTAATGATCGATTGAATCGACTGACTGATTGACTGATTGGTTCCAGCACCCCCT
Source organism: Argyresthia albistria (assembly GCA_963457715.1). Lineage (NCBI taxonomy): Eukaryota > Metazoa > Arthropoda > Insecta > Lepidoptera > Argyresthiidae > Argyresthia > Argyresthia albistria. Next base: position 6,336,780 of record OY735279.1, on the reverse strand, counting down.
CCTTCTTCCAACTGCTGCCCACCGGCCACGAGATAGGCGCGCCCGCGCCGCTGTTCGCGAAGATAGAGTCTGAGAGACTCGACGAGCTGAGGAAGAGATACGCGGGGACACAGAGCGAGAGAGAGGCCAAGGTGAGAGAGTGAGAGAGGCCAAGGTGAGAGAGAGAGAGAGAGAGGCTAAGGTAAGAGAGAGAGAGAGAGGCCAAGGTGAGAGAGAGAGAGGCCAAGGTGAGAGAGAGGCCAAGTTGAGAGAGATATAGAGAGATGCTTCGGTATTGGAACTGTCAAACAAAATTAATTAACGCAAAATGAGAAACTGCTCTTTTCACTTCTTCATACAAATCAGCTGACCAAAATGTACTGGGATTTCATAATGAAAGATAAGTAAAGTAATCTTTATTCATAGTAAAAATATACATAACTAGGAAATAGTTTTGTCGACTACTATCGTAACTGGTTAGATGCTGTTTCTCATTTTGCGTTAATTCATTTACACGTTGTGTAACTGTGGCGATACGCTAGGGCCTGCCACGCAAAATACAGGCTGTTTGGATTATGGGGCGACAAATTATTTGGGGAGTAGATGATTCTGAACAACTTTCATTATAAAAGCGATTTGATCGGAGCAACTTTTTTTGACATCTTAATACATTTTGGGCCGAGCGGTTAGCAGATGATTTGTATAGAGAAGTGAAAATAAAGTTACTCAGATCAAATCGGTTTGATAGTGAAAGTTGTACAGAATGATGTCCCTAACTCCTTAAAATGTTTTGTCACTCCTACTCCAAACAGCCGGTAGAGGGCCGCGAATTCAATTCAATAATAATTGTCAGGTGTCAGTCAATTAAATAGGCTTGTGGCCCAGGTAATCCAATAAATCTAGGAACAAGTCTTAAGTTGAAGCGTTATGTACAAAATGCCTTGACATTCTCAGAATTGTATATTCCCAGCAGATATATTTTATAAAGTCAATTTTGTGCAAAAAAAAGACAACATTTGATGGCACTTTTACATGACGTCATTCTGTTGTTATTTCTTAGAACTCAGGAACAAAAGTTCCGTTTTGACAATTCATAAAAAGTATAACATATTTTGACTTGACAGGCCACAAGCCTATCTGCTAAACCGATTGACAATATATTACGTATGTCACTTAAACATTAATATGTTTTCTTATTTTTCTAGGAGAACGGCGATGCTGGTTCAGTAGCTGAATTGGAGGCTGCTGTGGCGAAACAGGTATAACATTTACATACAGGAACGTTACATACGTTGATCATGGCCCCACACTAGGATGACTATATAATTCTTTGGGAAAGTTGTTCATTATCAAAATATGGTCAGATAATTCAACGTCGCCCTGTATATTGTACACCAGCTTTAGCCAGCGACTTCGCCTGCGTATTTCAAATAGGTTTTAAGAACACACCCTCTAAACGTATTTTTGACCCATTTGGTGTCTGGCTTGGTAATAGAAGCGGTTTTTAAGTGCAACTTGTACGCTTTGCTTGTACGCAACAGTTGGCTTTTATTACCTACGCGATAGGGGTCAAAACGGGCCTTTTATTTTGTGAAGACTTTAGTAGGTCCCTACATAAAATTAAGATACCCTCCAAACTTCAGCTTTCCAGCTTAAAGCGGGCTACTGACGACATGATCTAGGGTTGTACAAGTGTGTTAAACTGGAGCCGCCTGCTGTGTGAATACACCACTCCAAGCGCACCCAGCAGGCGACTCCAGTTTAACCAGAGAATATATATCCAATTGACTGCGCCTGCGGGGGAATGCGGCTCGCAAACGTTTGTTGTATTCAACAAACGTTCGCATACGCAACCTATGTACGACGACGGGCCGTCAGACAGTTTCGCAGCGGCTGACCAATCACAGCTCTCGTACCTCGTCCCCCGCCGCCCGTAAATTGGTGAGTTGTGTTTCAAAGGAAAATGTATGCACTCTCCACTGGATAAGTGCTCCCCGAGTTTAACACACTTTTACACCCTAGATCGCCATCGATATCATGTCGTCTGAAACCTGCTTAAGCCGTTTGGCCCCAGCGACTCAATCAGTCAGTCAACACTTGTTCTTGTCTAATGATTAATGTTTATGATTTGATTACCCAGGGCGAAGTAGTAAGGAAAATCAAATCGTCCACCAAAGACAAGGCCGTCATACAACCGGAAGTAGACAAGCTGTTGGCGCTGAAGAAACAGCTCGCGCAGGCGCAGGCGGGCCCACAGAGCGTGGCCCCACAGAAGCTGGCCCCACAGGGAGGTAGTACTGTGGCTGAATTGGAGAAGGCGGTTGCTGAGCAGGTGATTTTGTTGTTTTATTAATTGCGTGACACTTTTAAGGTAATTTCACACATATCAGTGATCCTGCCGATCCGGTACAGGTCTGTGTCAGTGAAAAATATTCTTTCATACATTCTCTATGAGAGTAAGTCACACTTGTCAGTGTCCGTGTCGGCACAGGTCCGTGTCAGTGAAAAATATTCTTTCATACATTATCTATGAGAGTAGTCACACTTATCAGTGTCCGTGACGGCACAGGTCGGTGTCAGTGAAAAATATTCTTTCATACATTCTCTATGAGAGTAGTCACACTTGTCAGTGTCAGTGACGGCACAGGTCCGTGTCAGTGAAAAATATTCTTTCATACATTCTCTATGAGAGTAGTCACACTTGTCAGTGTCAGTGACGGCACAGGTCCGTGTCAGTGAAAAATATTCTTTCATACATTCTCTATGAGAGTAGTCACACTTGTCAGTGTCAGTGACGGCACAGGTCCGTGTCAGTGAAAAATATTCTTTCATACATTCTCTATGAGAGTAGTCACACTTATCAGTGTCCGTGTCGGCACAGGTTCGTGTAAGTGAAAAATATTCTTTCATACATTTTCTATGAGAGTAGTCACACTTGTCCGTGACGGCACAGGTTCGTGTCAGTAAAAAAAAATCTCTCATAGCCGGCATCGAATTTGGGCTCATTTAAATAAGGCATCACTTGTCCGACGTAAACATTCTTACGGCATTCTGTACCTTCATCATCATCATCATCAATCAGCCCACACCTCCCCACTGCTGGGTATAGGCCTCTTCTCTACCACACCATCCGCTCCGGTCCTGTGCCTCCCAGCGTTCTGTACCTTAGAGGTAGATAGTAAGTTCACTTTTTGAGAATTTCATTTCCGTACCTTAGCGTCAACCTCTAGTGGACTTACTATTGTCTGCCTCTAAGGTACAGTAATATTTTGGATACAGTTCAAATATGCGATTGACAAAGTAGAGCTCGTCTAAGCTGAAATGACGCGCCCCACTCCTGTATGACAAGTAAATACAAAACCAAGGAGTGGGGCGCGTCATTTCAGCTTAGACGAGCTCTAATACATAAATTCAAAATTGCGACTAGTTTTTGGCTCAAATTAGTAAATTGCTCTATTAGCTGATCATAACATTTGAACTGCGTCTCGGAAACCGGCCGTAAAAGTGGGCACAAGTGAGCCTGTGCCACCCCGTATGGCAAAAGCCGTGACGCTCTGCTAAGTTGAGATTATAGTTTTCACGACTTTGCACCATATTACAGGCAAATAAGGTGCGTCAAATCAAGTCCTCCACCAAAGACAAGGCGGTCGTCCAACCGGAAGTGGATAAACTGTTGGCGCTGAAGAAACAGCTTGCGCAGGCGCAGGCGGCACCACAGAGCGTGGCCCCACAGAGCTTGGCCCCACAGGGAGGCGGGTCAGTGGCCGACTTGGAAAAGGCTATTGCAGAACAGGTACATGTAAAATAAAAGTAGACCATTAATGCCCCCACCGAGGGGCACAGGCCTTTAAGTAAGATTGAGCCATATTCCACTACATAAAATGTTGGTACAACTGTGTCTTTTTCTTTAATTTACTTTAGTTTTAGCTTAGTTTAGAAAGGGTTTGGTTTGAAAACCAGCGTTGTGTGCTGCCACCGCACCATGCAACATATGCTGAAACCAAACCTTTTTGACACATAGGTAATTAATTTCATTTTTGTAGGTACAGATCCACCACGATATCTAGAGAACGGCTAAGGTGGAACTACTGATGCCACTATGAAAACGTCACTTAACTGTCTGTTTGTTTTCATTGTGTATGCTGTTCAATTGGAGACTTGGAGTAGATAGTGGCGCCATCACTCATTCTCTAGCTAACGTGGTGGCACTGTATATCAATGTATTCTCTGACGTGTGTCAAATAAATGATTTTTCTTTCTTTCTTTCACTATGCTGGCTCGGTGCGGGTTGGTGGAGGGGTGCCGGGACAGTGGCCGACCCGACTGTCGGAAATTATCAAGATGCAACTAGATAATGACGATTGATAACACAGCGTCACGCCTTTTCCCATACAGGGTGGCAGAGGCACGAATGTGCCCACTTTATAACCGACTTCACAAAAGGAGGTTTAAAATTCGTCGGGATATTTTTTATGTATGTGTACACCGATTACGCCTAGACGGATGGAACAATTTGGAAAATATATTTTTTTGTTTGAAAGGGTTTACCTTCCAATTGGTCCCATTGACACCAGGTCAGGATCTGATGATGGGATCCTGGAGGAATCGAGGGAAATCTTCAAATATTATAGGCAGATCTATAGTGATTTTTGTGTTTTTCATAATAACTCGTACATTTACTCGTGGTAATCATAATATTGTGATGCGGAACTGGTGATGAAGACCGCACGTGGCCATCAGAACTGGTCAATACTAGGTACAAATACAATCTACTATGCGTGGCTGATGGGCAGGCAACGCATAGCCTAAACCGGTGGACCTAGAGCCATGAAACTTTGTACAGGGGTTCCGTATGTAGCGTGGGATAGCACTGAGATGGGATTTGACGAAATTAATTCCCCAAGCATTAGCAGTGCTTCAATGCTTCATTTTGCAGGGGGCTACGCGGCTATGGAGCAATTAAGGTTTCCTTAAGATACTTTCCATCACATTTGTGCCTCTGCCACCCCGTATGGGAAAAGGCGTGACGGTCATGCTATGTTAAGAGGCTGGGTTGATAATAATCTTCTTCTATTTGTCTTCAGGGCGACAAAGTCCGCAGACTCAAGGCGAATACAAAAGACAAGGCGGTGTGGCAGCCTGAAGTGAGCAACTTACTGGAACTAAAGAAGAATCTTGCAGCTCTGCAGCTCAACAAGTAAACTATACTTTAGTCTTGCAGCAAAACAGCCGCTAAATGGAGTTTAAATTACAGACAACAGCCCCCCTAGACAAAGTGAAACGCTAACCGTTGCGAAACGAAACGATAGAACTAAGTATGCGATTTGGCTTCGCTAAGGTGACGTCACGTAGCTCGTAGCGATTTCAAATGTCAAATCGCATACATAAAAAAGTTATCGTTTCGTTTCGCTATCCTTAGCGTTTAACATTGTCTAAAGGCACAGAAAGGTGTAGTCATATTTTAGGGACATCAATCTGAACAACTGCCACTATGACTATACCTTTCTGTTACACCCTGTATAATAAGGATTCTTTTGCAATGTAATATTTTATTACACCTGTATTGTGTTCAGAAATACTTTGTTCTAAGGTTAAACGTTATTTAATTATTTATTTAATTAAGTTCGTACATTATATAGGTACGGGAAGTAATTTAATTATTCCCCAGCAAGTATTCTTGTCCATAGGGTACGGTTTATTTATTTTTATTTTATAAATACAAAATGTTCACTGAAATTACCAATTTGTTTTTATGTGAACTAAAAAACCCAAGGTCATTGGAACTATTTTATGAGGAATACTGAAGTTCAATTCTCCAATTAAGTAAAAATAACTATAGCAGTCTGTCTAATAATTATTTGGTTCATCATGTCTTGGTTTTGGAATAAGGCTTGTGGCCAAGGTAATCCAATAAATCTAGGAACAAGTCTTAAGTTGAAGCATTATGTACAAAATGGCTTGACATTCTCAGAATTGTATATTTCCAGCAGATATATTTTATAAAGTCAAGTTTGTACAACAAACTTGAAAAAAAAGACAGCATTTGATGGCACTTTTACATGACGTCATTCTGTTGATATTTCATAGAACTCTGGAACAAAAGTTCATAATAATAATTGAAACAAAAAGTAAACTTTAGAAAAAACCGACTTCCACAAACCCTATTTGATTAGATTGAGTTTAATACAAACTGTAACTCCTAATCCCCAATTGGGGAATTATTTTGTCAAATCCCATCTCAGTGCTACCCCACGCTACTAAGGAACCTCTGTACAAAGTTTCATGGCTCTAGGTCCACCGGTTTAGGCTATGCGTTGCCTGCCTGTCAGCCACGCATTGTATTTGTACCTAGTATTGAGCAGGTCTGGTGGCCATATGTGGTCTTCATTATCAGTTCCGCATCACAATATCATTATGCTTATCATGAGTAAATACACGAGTTATTATGAATAATTGAAACAAAAAGTAAGCTAATACCCGATACTACGCCATACCCATATTGCAAAATAGAAATTTGGCTCGGCAGCCATCTGGAAATGCAAAATGGACCCCTAATTCGCCACTAGAACCCTAAAATACCTCGAAAACCATACCCATATTACAAAATGAACTCCAAATTCAGATTAGCTCGATGGCACCATATTCCTAAAGGACTTGTCACAACGAACCTAATGAGATGAGTATGAGAGTAGATAAATAGTGTATGAACTAAACATGGTGTGAAACTACACATAACTAGGTATTAAAACTCTCGTGGGATACTATCAAAAACACCCACTCGTGTTTTAATACCCCTCATTATGGAACAGTTTCATAAACTACTATTTCAATCCTACTGACTACCAGTAAGACACCGTACTACCAATTTTCAGGAGTATCAAGACGAATCCCATAAATTTTTTAGGCTTTGGCTACTTTTGAGGAGGAAAAACCGTATTTTATTATGCCATGACGATGCCGCGTAGCAATTATTTTATGACTGACTTTTATTGAGACGAGCGACACAACCTCTCCCTTCGAGAGCCTAAGCGGTAATGCCTCCCGTCGCCTTCGCGCATACCCGCATGCAATTTATTTCAGCGCAAGTGATAAAATGAAGATTGATTCGAAATCGCCGATTAATTCTAAAATGTTAAACACTAAACTTTAAGATATTTCGATTACCTATTTTTAGACACAAGAATCAAACCAATATTCCTCGTAGAACTGCTGGAATAACTCGATTTAGGTAAAAAAGGACTATTCGTTTATATTTTTTTTCATATACTTTATGATGACATTATGATCTTTTCAAACACTAAATTTTTAGGAAAGGGACTATTTTATAACATATATTTTTTCTGGATTCAGAAAGTGTCTCAATCTGCTGGAATAACTCAATCTGTTGGGCATTTTAGCTGGACGGGCGCCTTAACAAGAGGGGATAATTTGTCAGATAGAATATTGGTGCCGTTGGGACTTTGAAATGAGATCCATTACGTTCAGTGGATTATTAACTTTTGGAACATCCTCACTTCACATTTTTTAACAGTTTAATGTTTCTTTAGATATTTTTTGTAAATAGTTTGTCTTGCTTGTTTGTTGTCAATTTAACAGACTGTTAATGTTAAACTTATTTCAGCCAATCGTTCGTGATGCATCGAATTTTTTGAGAATTACTTCATTCTTACACACCTGCAAGGGGACATTTGATTACCAGAACATATTTTAGAACCCATCATTGAGAACAATTTTCTCCAAGAAACCTTATGGTCGGAAACGAAAAAAGAATTTCATGAGCTGGGCCCAAATTCTACTGTTCACAAGCATACGACGCGCCAGTTTGACGCCAGCGTAAATACATTTTGGACAGTAGAATACGAAGTACGCTGGCTTCACGCTGGCGCTTGTGAATTGGATTCCGGGTTTAGTAGAATACCAAATACCTCGTATTGAAGTTTGTGCCAGGCTTGTCGTATGCTTGTGAACAGTAGAATTCGTGCCCTGATTACAAGTTACTTTTGGAGACCAAGAACCTTAAAACTTTTTCGTTTGACAATTATCGCCCTCGTTACGAATAGGAAACCACTTGCACACAATACAACACTATGTAATTTAAAAATAAGGTTGCAATTTGCAATACTTTTACACCACGTCTGTTTTGACATATAAATTGAAGACAAAATAATTGAAACAAAAAGTAAACTTTAGAAAAAACCGACTTCCACAAACCCTATTTGATTAGATTGAGTTTAATACAAACTGTAACCCCTTATCCCCCCACCCTTGGGGAATTAATTTTGTCAAATCCCATCTCAGTGCTACCCCACGCTACTAAGGAACCTCTGTACAAAGTTTCATGGCTCTAGGTCCACCGGTTTAGGCTATGCGTTGCCTGCCCGTCAGCCACGCATTGTATTTGTACCTAGTATTGAGCAGATCTGGTGGCCATATGTGGTCTTCATCAGCAGTTCCGCATCACAATATTATGCTTACCATGTGCATTTGCACGAGTTATTATGAAAAACACAAAAATCACTATAGGTCTGCCTAAAATATTTGAAGAGTTCCCTCAATTTCTCCAGGATCCCATCATCAGATCCTGACCTGGTGTCAATGGGACCACCCTTGAGGTATTACCTATACGCCGAAAAAAGATTTGTTCAAATCGGTTCATAATTAGCGGAGTTATCGCGTAACAAACATAGAAAAAAAAAAAAAAAACCATACGGGTCGAATTGAGAACCTCCTCCTTTTTTGAAGTCGGTTGAAAAGTATCTACTTTGACTTGACAGGCCACAAGCCTATTGTAGCAAGAATATGTCCAGAAATACAGATTAGAATTAAGTCTACCTTGAAAGAGTATAAAATAAAACTGAACATTTTACCAATTCGCATACATATTATATTCTACATCTTACAATGAATAATATCTTAGTACCTACACGGTAGCTATCTACAAATTGAGTTGTGTATTCGCAATCCATACATACACCAACTGTGTACTTTTGTTACACACGAAATTAACACTAACACATTTGATGGAAAATCACAAATACTCACGACTCTTCACTCGCAAGGAAATCACGGAAGAGACATTTTATTACATGTATTTCATAAATAAACTATACATTTTGGAGTATTTCGAATATTTTTAACTACCTCCATACTAAACGGTTTTTTTTGTTAGAATGTACATACTAACTTATTAAATAATATATGTTTTTATTAAATAGAGACACAGAAAATGCATAAGAAATAAATATTGTACCAGTTTCGTCATAGGTAACTCGATATACTTAACCCTCTCACTCCAAGGTATATTGTTCTCCAGTATTGTAAGTTTGTTCGGCCTATGTCCCTATGAGAGTACTTATACCGATTAATCACGATTTGGAACCCAACAGATTTATAATAATAATTATTACCCAGTCAATAATGCATGCAATCATTTTTTTATTAGGTAAAAAAAAAAATGTTCAACAATTCTCATTTTTTTAGGGTTCCGTACCCGAAGGGTGCCAAACAGGACCCTATTACTAAGACTTCGCTGTCCGTCCGTCCGTCCGTCCGTCTGTCTGTCTGTCTGTCTGTCTGTCTGTCTGTCTGTCACCAGGCTGTATCTCATAAACCGTGGTATCTATACAGTTGAAATTTTCACAGATGATGTATTTCTGTTGCCGCTATAACAACAACTAACTCCAATACAACTAACGTGTTTTTTTTTGGGGTTTTTTTATAGATAATAGTACGGAACCCTTCGTGCGCGAGTCCGACTCGCACTTGGCCGGTTATTAACAATAAGTAATAGCCACTGATATGAGTACATCAAAGAATAAATCACAAATCATTTACTTGGTCAATTAACCTGTGGGTCGGCCTTTTCTGAGGTCTGCCCAATTGTTTATTAAAACTAGTAATAATGAAAGATCAGTCACGCCATCATACACAGCAGTCCTAAGCCACATTATTGTATGAACGGCTAACAGTCCATGTCATACATACAGCTATACATGTTTGTATGAACGGCTAACAGTCCATGTCATACATACAGCCATACATGTTTGTATGAACGGCTAACAGTCCATGTCATACATACAGCCATACATGTTTGTATGAACGGCTAACAGTCCATGTCATACATACAGCCAAACATGTTTGTATGAACGGCTAACAGTCCATGTCATACATACAGCCAAACATGTTTGTATGAATGGCTAACAGTCCATGTCATACATACAGCCATACATGTTTGTATGAACGGCTAACAGTCCATGTCATACATACAGCCATACATGTTTGTATGAACGGCTAACAGTCCATGTCATACATACAGCCATACATGTTTGTATGAACGGCTAACAGTCCATGTCATACATACAGCCATACATGTTTGTATGAACGGCTAACAGTCCATGTCATACATACAGCCATACATGTTTATATGAACGGCTAACAGTCCATGTCATACATACAGCCATACATGTTTATATGAACGGCTAACAGTCCATGTCATACATACAGCCATACATGTTTGTATGAACGGCTAACAGTCCATGTCATACATACAGCCATACATGTTTATATGAACGGCTAACAGTCCATGTCATACATACAGCCATACATGTTTATATGAACGGCTAACAGTCCATGTCATACATACAGCCATACATGTTTGTATGAACGGCTAACAGTCCATGTCATACATACAGCCATACATGTTTATATGAACGGCTAACAGTCCATGTCATACATACAGCCATACATGTTTGTATGCAGACCAACCCATAATTAGATTTGCTACAAAAATTATATATTCATATTTAAATATATTGTTTGCCACAGTTCATACGTTATGAAACAACCTACTCTACCTGTTTCGTTGCGTAGAAGTGGCGCCTCCCTGTAAACGTCACCCACGCGCAAAACATAATTGGAAAACTATGTTCATTCAATTATCTCCCAACGATCTTTTTGCACTTGAGTCACGTGTACAGGGGGCGCCAGTTCTGCGCAACTTAATACAACGCCTGTCAAAGCTTTAGTTCAACCTGTCTACCGCGTGTTTCATTTTCCTCTGAACGATTTATTACTCTTAAGGGTCTGTCTCAAGCAGTGTCTATAGGCCCTATTGAACAGATCAAACATATATTTTTTATGTAAAATAGACGAATCTCTCACACAAAGCATATTAAGCCTGCCTGTGACAGACCCTCAGATACCCTCATATAATAATGTACATAAATATATATAACATTTAAAACTAAACCGAATATCACAACGAAATGAATATAACTACAGATTTACAACCTTCTGAAGGTACCAATTATTTTGCTATGTCTAACAACTTGCTTTGGGTAACGATATGACATTTTTTGTTGGCTGTACTGGATAAGCCAAATATTGTTCAATATTATGAGAGAATCGCTTTACTATCGCGATTACGATTCGTAACGCCATCTATCGACGGTTGGTTGTAATACGACAAAATATATCGCCATGTAGGTTCGTATGTGACTCTCGATTACGACACTAGCGGCATCTATCAGTTAATGGTTGTATTACTACGAAACACACCGCCATGCAGGCAATTTTTACCAAACTACCAAAATTTTATCACAAATCAAAACACGATAATACAGTATCTATCGTTAATCAACATTTAGTGGTAGTTTAACAACATATCGCGATGTAGGACCGCGAGTAGTCTTCCAGCGGTCTTTTGGCACTTGAGTGACGTTTAAAGGGAGGCGCTAGTTCTACGCAACTAATGCTGCGAACCTGTCATAAAGCTTTAGTTCTACCTGTGACCGCGTGCCAAAAGATGTTTGGAGAGCTGTATGATGCTCTTGTTTGCCGACTCTACCACTCAGTGGTTATTACAACCTAACATGCCGCGATGTAGTACCTACCTAACTCACGATCGCCGCCGCCGACGCCATCTACAGAAAAGCGGCAACACCACAGAGCACACCGCGATGCAGCATAGCGCACAACTCTCGGCCGCCGCCGCCAGCGCCGCCTGCCGCAAGCTGCCGGGACCACGCCGGCTAGCTGACGCGCGCGTTGTCCCGCTCGGCCTTCTCGCGGCGCTTGTCCTTGTTCTTGTTGGGCGTGTTGAGGTTGTGCACGGGCCCGGACCAGTCCGCCATGGCGACCTGCGGCCGGTAGAACTTGGACGAGGTCTTGTTGAACACGGGGAGCAGCTCGTTCGCTTCGTTGGATAGCGCCTGCGGACCGAAATAACGTGGCGCATCAAGTAAGTATGTCCTTCACTCAACATTTTTAAAAAACGCTTGAAGGAACACTATCTTTCTCTACCTTAATATACCTTAGTATCTATTTATATATTATATTTTGTTTTTTGTTTTTATCTGTATTTATGTATTAGTAAGTAGTTTATTATAATATTTATCGTTGTGCACTTATGTAGGTCTACCTTTTATTAAATTATCCTCTCCATCCTAGGTTTGCTGGAAGAGATCTCTTATTAGAGATAAGCTCGCCTTTATACATGTTTTTTCTAATATTAAGTGTCTGTATTATGTTTTCTGTGCAATAAAGTATAAAGTAAGTAAGTATGTTCGGTCTTATACTAAAGATACCGAACACGCGAAATGCAAACGGCGCACGCGACACAATTACCTAACTTTACTTATTTCACAGTTCAGTCACGCCAGGTTCACTTCAAACAAATCAGCGAGAACAGCCGCACACACAGCTACATTGCATTCCGTATAAGCACGCGCCGCCACACGCACACATTGCCGAATCTCGCGTCCTACGCGTGCTACGAGACAGGGCTATGCATGCGACGAGTCAACGCCATTCGTCCGGCGCGGTCCAACCCGCGGCGCTAAGCGACAACCCTAGCCGTTTGAGCAAGAGTAGGTAGTTATCATGCGAACCGGGGCCTAGTGAACTTACTATTTCTTATTTATACTATGGTTCAGTGCTTCATTTGGAACCGTCGCGACCGGTTGCATTCACCCAACATTCTTACATAATTATTATTGTAACATTCATATACATTCCTAAGTTCAAGTGTATATTAATCGATGAAATAAACTCTTCTATCATAATACTCGGGACTATTAACATTCAACAAACACACGGATCACCTCACCCCTAACAAAGTAAAAGCCCATTAATGTCCCCACCGAGGGGCACAGGCCTTTACTTACACGGATATGAGTAAGATTGAGCACGTAACGTATTATCTTTGCGCTCGCTTTGTGGATTGATCTGCCGCCGCTTTCGTTCGACACACTTATTTGAATATCTCGCTGGATCACGGTAAATGATAGAAGCGGCAATAAATAATTATGGATAAAATCCAATCAGAATTTGCGTACTTAAAGTTACACGACCTAACAATAGAAAAAACATATACAAAAGCCTCTTCCAGCAAAACTAGGATGGACAGGAGTATTTAATAACCGGCCAAGTGCGAGTCGGACTCGTGCACAAAGGGTTCCGTACTATTATCTATAAAATACCGCAAAAAAAAAACACGTCAGTTGTATGGGAGCCCCCCTTAATATTAAATTTCTTTTGTTTTTTACTACTTGTTGTTATAGCGGCAACAGAAATACATCATCTGTGAAAATCTCAACTGTCTAGCTACCACGGTTCCTGAGATACAGCCTGGTGACAGACGGACGGACAGCGAAGTCTCAGTAATAGGGTCCCGTTTGGCACCCTTCGGGTACGGAACCCCAATGAAAGATACACCGACAGATGGAGGTACCTTCATGTAGATGATGGCGTCGGTCCCGTACCCCTCGCAGGACTGCAGCACCAGGTCCCCGTGGAAGTAGCGTGCGTACAGTCGCGAGATCGGCAGGCCGTAGCCGTAGCCTGCGCAACAGACAGACAAACAACACGAACAAACACTTCAGGTTATTTAGCACATGCTATTATGGGAGCTCTCTCATGGTATTATGAGAGAGTTTTGTTATTATACAGGGTGTAACAGAAAGGTGTAGTCATATTTTAGGGGGTTGTTAGGGACATCATTCCGAGCAACTTTTACTATGAAACCGATTTGATCAGAGCAACTTTAATTTTCACTTTTCTATACAAATCAGCTGACCGCCCGGACCAAAATGTATAGGGCAATGAAAAATAAGTTGCTCTGATCAAATCGGTTTCATAGTGAAAGTTGTTCAGAACGGTCTCTCTAACAACCCCCTAAAATATGACTACACCTTTCTGTTACACCCTGTATAGTAGTAATATTGTTCAAAATTACCTGTCCCACTGGGAAGTAACTGTCTCCCATGATACAGGTTTTTCCTACTTTGGGAGGCAGGGACCCTAAATCTGTAAAATGTTATTATTTTGAACAATAAATTATTCTTATTCTTATCCCGCACTGAGCCAGCGTATGGATCAATCTTACCCGTGTTCGGGTAAAGGCCTGTGCCCCTCGGTGGGGACATTAATGGGCTACACTAACTAACTAACTTATTCTTATTATCTTATTCTCTTTCGCCGAAGAAAGCCGGACTAGCCATGGGGAGGTGTACAAACCTTGTACAATGCGAACGCGGCATTTATGATACAACTCTGATGTAATACACCCACTTATCGACAGATGACGGCAGTACCGTTCGCGGTCAGTTTTGTTGTAACACAGCCATTTATCGATAGATGGCGGTAGTCCGCAGCTTCGTAGTAATACAGCGACTTATCGCCAGATGGTGACAGTGCGTATCTCAGTTGTAATACAGCCGTGCCGCCAGGTGGCGCTAGCTAGTGCACTCACCCGCCAGCGGCACGTTGTGCGCGTCAGAGCGGGACGGCTGCGGCGCTGTGCTGTACATGTACTTGAAGAGTAGGTCGGTCACGCTGCGCGGGATGCCGCCGCCCTTGTCCGACATCTGGGGGGAGGGGGGGACACTGTTAACTGGTTTTGAACTTTGTTACTAGAGACTGGGTTATATAAGGTAAGTAAGGTCAGTGTTTGTCTCAGGTAGGTATGGTAACTCTGGTCGGGTAATAATGGTAACTCAGGTAAGCACTTAACCTACGGTAAGTCATGTAAGTCAGGAAAGTAAGATATCTTAATTCAGGCTACTATGGCAAGTCCGGTTAGTATGGCAAGGCAACTTAGGTGAATATGGTAAGTTCGGTAAGTATGGTAAATCCGGTAAGTCCCGCCACCTTCACGGAGAAGTCCTCCCGGCCGCGCAGCAGTTTCACAGTAATGGGCTGCGGCTCTTCACTTAGGTGTTCCATGACCACTCGCATCGCGTTCTTGATGAGCATGTGATAGAGGTGCGAGGGGCCGTATGGTAATACGGTGAGTATGTTAATTCAGATGAGTATGGTGACTCAGACAACTCAAGTCAGAATAGTAAGTCAGGTACGTCCGGTAAGTATGGTTAGTAAGGTAAGTATGTTAAGTTGGTAAGTATGGTAAGTTCAGTAAGTATGGTAAATTCAGTAAGTATGGTAAGTAAGGTAAGTCTGGTATGGAAACTGGGGTAAGTCGGGTAAGTTTGGTAAGCACCCTCACGGAGAAATCCTCCCGGCCGCGCAGCAGGTTCACAGTAATGGGCTGCGGCTCTTCACTCCGATGTTCCGCATGACCGCTGGCATCGCGTTCATGAACAACTCGAACAGCATGTGATAGAGGTGCGAAGGGACGTATGGTAATACGGTGAGTATGTTAATTCAGATGAGTATGGTAACTCAGACAACTCAAGTAAGAATAGTAAGCCATGTAAGTATGGTACGTCCGGTAAGTATGGTTAGTAAGGTAAGTATGTTAAGTTGGTAAGTATGTTAAGTTCAGTAAGTATGGTAAGTATAGTAAGTTCAGTAAGTATGGTAAGTCCAGCAAGTATGGTAAGTCCGGTATGGTAACTTGGGTAATTTGGTAACCCTGGTAAGCACCTTCACGGAGAAGTCCTCCCGGCCGCGCAGCAGGTTCACAGTAATGGGCTCCGGCTCTTCGCCCCGGTGCTCCATGACCGCGCGCATCGCGTTCTTGAACAACTCGAACAGCATGTGATAGAGGTGCGAGGGCACGTAGACGATCGGCATCGGGCTCTCGTCGGGGGCTGGAATGTAATTCAGAAGTATGGTAAGTCGGGCGAGTATGGTCCATCTATGGTGTGAAACTTGATGTTTCTAATTAAAATTCTACTTCAGAAGTATATGCAATTTATTGGTAGGTTTCCTACAAGACTACTAAGTTACACCTTAGAAAGAAGAGACACGCTTTAACGGTAATTAAAGAAAGAAGAAGTATGGTAAATCCCGTAAGTATGGTAACTTAGCTAAGTATGGCTCTAGTTAGACAGTGGAATAAGAATTCTAATTCAATTTCAACTTCAGAATCCCTCCATGCAATCGGGATTCAACTAGCTCCGCTCTGGATTCCACAAACACTCGCCTTTTAGAGTTTCCAAGTAAGCCCTTTACATTACAGTCAAATCAAAATAGATACTTTTTATGAACTGTCAAAACGGATTTTTTGTTCCTGAGTTCTATGAAAAAACAACAGAATGACGTCACGTAAAAGTGCCATCAAATGCCGTCTTTTTTTTTTGCACAACATTGACTTTATAAAATATATCTGCTGGAAATATACAATTCTGAGAATGTCAAGCCATTTTGTACATAATGCTTCAACTTAAGACTTGTTCCTAGATTTATTGGACTACCTGGGCCACAAGCCTGTTAGTCGCGAATGCTGATTTTACATTTTGTTTGACAAATCGCAATATTGCCAGCGGCGGCACATGTGCGCCTCAAGCAGGAATATTTGACGCGAAAAAGTGTTCGAGCTCTTATCACACTGTACATAAGAGTCACTGACTTTTCATTTCGAATACTTTTTCGATGCGTAATTTTTCCTGCAACCTACTAGTGTTGCCGAAAAATCGATAGTTTTGCAATCGATTGTTGAACGCTAAAATCATCTACACTATCGATAGGACAATCGATAGTATCGATAGGACAATCGATAGTATCGATAGGACGATCGATAGTATCGATGTCTCTGTCAGTGTAATACTATCGGTAAACAACGATACTATCGATAGTATCGATAGTTTCGATCGCTGCCGGCCAATAAGCTATCGATAGTATCGATACTATCGATAGTATTGCTCTTCACTAACTATCGATAGTACAAAACGCTGTTTACCGATAGTATTGCATTAGAAGAAACATCGATGGTATCGATAGACTATCGCTATTATCGTTTACTTCAACTATCGATAGACAATCGATATTGGCCTATCGAGCGGCAACACTACTACCTACACAGTAGCCGCGAAGCTGTCGCCAGCGTCTGCGCAGTAACTCCATGGTAGCTCTTATCACGCGCGGAATGTCTGAGACTACACATTGACATGAAGACGGAATGAAGTTGGGTGAAGGTGGGATATGTAAAGTCCATTCAATGTCTGCGTGTCCTATACGCAGCGGCTTTCTTTGATCGGGCGTCGTCCTTCAAATTAGGCGGCAGGTGGCAAGGGGAAACGAGATCAAAGGACGCACAGAAAATTAATGTTAGTACAACCAACCTCCTTGCTGCAGCAGCTCGAGCGCCGGCGACGCCAGGTAGTATCTATCGCACAGAAACCGCGCGTTCTCGTACGCGTCTCGAACGACCGTCGCGACGTCACACGCCGGGTCGATCGACCCGATGTGCCGGCCGCCGGGCGTCACGCCGTTGACGGACGCCTGTTTGGCGCCGACTTGCTCGCCGAATAGGAGCGCTGGATGACAGAACGGATGAAAAGAGCGGGCCGCAGCTAAGAACCGGAATTCAATCCAGAGGAACGAACCGTTTGAGTTCTTAGTTCAGCCAGATAACCCAAGCTTCGCTCGCTTCGGTCGCTGCTTGCACATCATAAGTCAAGCCAGCCAACCTGCATGCAGATGCAGGGTTCACACAAATTCGTATTTCGGTTAATTGAGTCTGAATGAAATCACGCTGCAGGAACGTTCAAGTATTACGTAACGCACTTTTTGGAGATATTTGATGCCTCATAATAATTCATATAATTTCTTTATTGCACACAAACAGTTACATAAAAAACATGTAAAACGTGTACAAAGGCGAGCTTATCTCTAATAAGAGATCTCTTCCGGCAAACCAAATAGGGATGAGACAGGTGGGTTGCTGAGCAGGAGTAGACCCATGTGTACAATACATATAATTATTACTTACAAATCAATAGACTACATAAACTAGTGCATACTTATATAAATAAATCCCTCCTCCCCCTATGTATCGCGCCGTAACGTTTTTCTGTACCATTCCAAATAAAGTTCAATAATTATTAGATTAATCGTTTGGGTATAGGGACTTGCGTTAGCTACAGGGCTAATTCTAGCTACAATTATTTTAATATTGAAAATATTACTCACTGTGCTGGTTGATCAGCATCCGTATCGATATGCGGCTCATGTAGAATCGATCCAGGAAGTACTGAATCGAGTGCTCCGTGCCCGAGTCCACCTGGAAACCAAACGGATGAATGACACTATTCTCCGGGTATCCAAAATAAGTAGATTTGATTGAAGTGACTCCCTGCCCGGCGCATCGGGTCGTTTGACCCGGCGTGCGTGACGCGTCGAAAACGCACGGTTTCGCTACGACAGATATATCTCGCGTTGCTCGCAGTGAGCAACCTCCTCATTGGATTTATATTCCGACGTAAAGTCTATAACTCCCGGAATGTATTTGCTGTGTGTGTCACTCTCTCACAAAGACAGACTTTATGAGAGAGCGAGACACATACACCAAACACTGGAACAAAATATGATACGGAAGCTTCTTTAGTTTGAGGTCATTATCTCTTGGTGCAGCACCATCGAAAAATTGCAAATACCACGAGATGGCGCCAAGATATATAGGACTTATTATAAGATTAGCGCCACCTAGAAGTATGTATGAAACCATGGCGTTTAAAGTAAAAATCTTACTCCTCACGCCATCTCTTTTTTACGAAGGGTGACTATAGTCTATTCGTGATAAGAATGCAGTAAACTCATCATCATCACTGTCATCAATCAAATCGTTTCCAATTATCAAGCCAAGTTCACAGTGACCAGTTGAAGGCAAACTTTCGAACGCGAAGGTTGTGTCCTGTCCTGTGAGTGTATGTTAACAGATTTAAATTTAAATTTCACTGCATTCTTATCACGAATAGACTGTAATTCTAATTTTATGGGATGAGCACCCTGTGGTTATTTGTAGTTACCTCATGGCTCTCCTTCAGTTCTAGCACACCCTGAGCCATCGTCTGCACGACGTCTGCATGTCGATTGCGTATATGTATGAGACGCTCGCAGAACCTGCGGCGAAATAAACATAACATTTACATACAGGCACATACATTGCTTCTGGCCCCACACTAGGGCACCCTGTGTCGTGGGGACCAGAAACAGCGGTATCACAAACATGTAAATATCCAAGTCCTGGGGATTTAGTTTTTTCTCCCCGTTCGGGAGACGAACCCGGGACTACTCGCTTAGCTCGAGAGATCGCCATCATACCCTATCAAATATAACAGGAAATTTGACAGCTAACTTAAAACTTCATAAAATCCAAACAATAATATCTTTAAGTACGGGTAGCAGTGATGGCGATGAAAATCACTTCTATTAGTTCAACTGAATAAACAATTTCGATTCTTTCCGATTGTTTTGGTAACATTTATTTATTTATTTATTGCACAAAATAACACATTTTACAATTGAAAGTGGACAACACATGACAAAGGCGAGCTTATCTCTATTAAGACAATCCTTGTTTAAAAAGTGGATTTATGAGGTTTTAGGTTAGCTGTCAAGTTTCCTGTTATATTGGATAGGGTATAAATAACGTCCTTTTCCCATACAGGATGGCAGCTTTTAGCTTAGTATGCCTGATAGGGGACTGGCCCATAGCCACAGCTATAACGAAGTATTCCTCACGATGTTTTCCATCACCGTTAGAACGTCCGTACACGATATACGTTACTTACATTACTTGTGCTGTTACGTAATTTCTGCTGCGTTCGGTTTCAAACAAAACTCCTGGGCCCGAATTCTACTGTACACAAGCATACCACAAGCCTGGCACAAGCTTCAATACGACGCATTTGGTATTCTACTAAAACCGGAATCGCAATTCGCAAGCGCCAGCCTGTGAATTGTCGGACAGTAGAATACGAAGTAGGCTGGCGTCAGGCTGGCGCTTGTGAATTGCGATTCCGGTTTTAGTAGAATACCAAATGCGTCGTATTGAAGCTTGTGCCAGGCTTGTGGTATGCTTGTGTACAGTAGAATTCGGGCCCTGTTTCGTTCACACGGGGGCGTCGCAAAATTAGTTGACTTTTAGTATGAAACCGATTTACGCAACCGAAATTCTGCGACTCAAGGCTCACTAAATTACGCTCGTCTGGTTTCACGCTTGGTCTTTGAAGGAGCTTCTTGGGCGTCCCCGACCGTCGCGACGGTTCCATTTGCACCCCCCCTTGTTCAGAATCTCGGCCCCGGTACTCTGCGCCCACGCCATAGCTATTGTCATGCGGTTCGCGCGCATAATTGGGCGCCTGCAAAAAGGGTTCCCTGACAGGGTGCGGGCAGGGAGCACTTATCCAGTGGAGAGCGTATAGATACATTTTCCTTTGAAACACAACTCTGCAATTTACGGGCGGCGGGGACGAGGTAAGAGAGCTGTGATTGGTCAGCCCCCGCGAAACTGTCAGGCGGCCCGTCATCGTGCATAGGTTGCGTATGCGAACGTTTGTTGAATACAACTGATGTTTGGCGATCCGCATTCCCTCGCAGGCGCAGTCAATTGGATATTATAGTCTCTGGGTGCGGGGTTCCGTACTCACTGCGTCAGCGTCGCGGCGGAGGGTTCCTCCTTCTCGAACTGGATGATCTCTTCGAAGGAGGTCTCGTACCACTGGTTCACGAGCCCGACTGACGGCATCCGGAGGAGGTTTTCCGGTAGCAATGCGATCTCCTTCATTATGTTGGCTAGCCTGCGAACAAACGTTGCTGTATCTAAGTAACTGGGTGTGTATTGCATGCAGGGAGCGGGGGACGAGGTAAGAGAGCTGTGATTGGTCAGCCGCTGCGAAACTGTCTGGATGGCGGCCCGTCATCGTGCATAGGTTGCGTATGCGAACGTTTGTTGAACACAACAAACGTTTGGCGAGCCGCATTCCCCCGCAGGCGCAGTCAACTGGATATATAGTCTCTGATTGTAGTAATGCCGCCTCACTTCATACAAAAATTATCCCATAGGAATTTCTAAGGGTTCTATAAGTCTAATCATTAGCAGTTAAGTGGCAATGGAATGGAATTTGGATGGAAAAAGCACTAAACTAAAAAGGCCACTAAGGCCTCTAAACGTCATAATGACGTCATCTTAGTTGATGATATCAACTAAAATATTTAGAGCCTTTATTCAGCTCAGGATTTATTCTATACAGTGGCGGCTATTTTCCATCCAAATAGCCCCCACTGTATGGAATAAATCCTGAGCTGAATAAAGGTTCTAAACGTCATACGTCATTTTAGTTGATATCAACAACTAAGATGACGTCATTATGACGTTTAGAGGGCTTAGTGGCCTTTTAGTTTAGAAATGACATTTCTTAGGGTTCCGTACCCGAAGAGGGTGCCAAACGGGACCCTATTACTAAGCCTCCGTTGTCTGTCTGTCTGTCTGTCTGTCTGTCTGTCTGTCTGTCTGTCCGTCCGTCCGCCTGTCCATCCGTCCGTCCGTCTGTCTGTCTGCTAGAAAGGCTGTAAATAGGTATTATCAAATACACACAGAACGCGACATTTACTGCCTCTTCCTTTGGTCCACCGTGAAAGAAGGGCAAGGCTCGCTCAAAGCCAAAATAATCTTTCCGCGGACTGTGAGTAAAGTAAATATAGACCATTACGTAATGTCCCCACCGAGTGGCACAGGCCTTTACCCGGATCCGAGTAAGATTGAGCAATACTCCAGCACGCTGGGCTCAGTGCGGGTTGGTGGAGGGGTTTCACGACTACTGCATACTACGAAGTAGTGACATTAGCCGGGACGTGCCATCCGAAACACGGAGGTCCGATAATGTAAGATTGAAATGTAATTCCCTGGAATAGCTTATTTTTTATGATTTTTTTTCCGTTTTGGCGCTTATCCCACTTATTCCTGTTCCCGAGTTATATTTGCTTCTCACTTCCGCAATCTTCGTTGACCTTGGTTTGTAATTATTCGTACCTCGCCTTAAGACAAATTTTCATCTCGTTGGTACATGGTCAGCACCGGGATTCGAACCTGCGTCACCTGCTTGAGAAGCAAGGTGAAACCCACTAGACCGCGGACTGTATCATACGTTTTTTTACATAATCACTGAATCGTGTATAGTCATCATGCGCATGATTGAGCTTCATAGAGCAATTTTCTTGTTATAGTGTAGTTTGTTTTGATGACTGCATTATTGACGGCTCAAGGTCATTTGACGGATTGTCACTGACACGCTTCAAGGTATCGGATAACGGATCAACACTGTTTTGTTGAAGTGTTTTTTTTTTATAACATTGACAGCTCGTATCGTAATTTCTGTTAGAATATTATAGCGTCTCTATTTTTCCCATATGTATCCCTTTTTAGCCAACATACGTAACGGTTATTGCCGTACTGTCTAGAGTGTTTTACTGGTGTATGTATGTGCACTGGTCACTATCGACTCAACTGGCTGTTAGATTGACAGTACAGCTTTTATGTGTTTCTGTAGAATGCCGGTGGAATTGTTTTGTATGAAGCTTTCAAACAAATGTTACGGAGGTAACCGTACTGATCTAGAGAGAATTGAAAATTACGGGCATCGCCGTGCTGTCAACTCGCAAGAAGTAAGAATAATAAAACCGGCCAAGTGCGAGTCAGACGCGCGCACGAAGGGTTCCGTACCATTATCTATATAATTGAAACAAAAAGTAAACTTTAGAAAAAACCGACTTCCACAAACCCTATTTGATTAGATTGAGTTTAATACAAACTGAAACCCCTTATCCCCCCCCCCCTCCCCAGGGGAATTAATTTTGTCAAATCCCATCTCAGTGCTACCCCACGCTACTAAGGAACCTCTGTACAAAGTTTCATGGCTCTAGGTCCACCGGTTTAGGCTATGCGTTGCCTGCCCGTCAGCCACGCATTGTATTTGTACCTAGTATTGAGCAGATCTGGTGGCCATATGTGGTCTTCATCAGCAGTTCCGCATCACAATATTATGCTTACCATGTGCATTTGCACGAGTTATTATGAAAAACACAAAACTCACTATAGGTCTAATCGGTCTAATTTTCCAAATCGGTCCATCCGTTTAGGCGCTATCGAGGCACATACATAAAAAAAAAAACAAACATCCGGACGAATTGTAAACCTCCTCCTTTGGGAAGTCGGTTAAAAAAACCGCAAAAAAACACGTTAATTGTATGGGAGCCCCCTTTCTTCTAGTAGAAATCAAGAAACTAGTGGGTAGGACCTCTTCAGACTGCCATGAAAAAAAATAGTGGGTAGGTAGGGGTAGGACTCGTTGGTAGAAATCACGGAACAAATTTTTAAAATGGCGTTTTTAAAAATTCGTGCATGAAAGTGGCACTTTCTAATGCGAATTGGTTTTCGAAGGCCTCAAACATACCCCAACCGATCCGTAGTCACACCATTTTACCACACCAGTGTGTGACTACGGAGAATTTTATTTATCCGTGGTCACACCGCCCGCCCCAGCAAACCGACACACTCTTGCTTGACCATTAAAAACAAATGTAGACGACTTTTCCCAGATGGCGTGGCAGAGGCATAACTTCGATTGTTATAATTTTTAATTATTATAATTTTTAGGATGGAACATAGGTTTTTTTTTGACAGCCCTCACTATTTTTGACAGCTGTCACTATTTTTGACAGCCGTCACTATTTTTGACAGCTGTCACTATTTTTGACAGCCGTCACTATTTTTGACAGCTGTCACTATTTTTGACAGCCGTCACTATTTTTGACAGCTGTCAATATTTTTGACAGCTGTCACTATTTTGACAGGTGTCAAACTAAAAACGGTACACCTCCACCAGGTCTTGGACGTTTACATGTTTGTGACGTCGCTGTTTCTGGTTCCCACGACACAGGGTGTCCTAGTGTGGGGCCAGAAGCAATGACGTCATCGGTTAGAAGCAGCTTACCTGACGGGTAGTTCTTTCCTCAGGAATCGAAAAGACTTCTTTTCACACGCGTTCAGACCTGAAACCAAGAAAACACAAATATGTAGAAATAAACGGTCAAGTGCGAGCAGGACTCGCGGACCAAGGGTTCCGATCACACTTGAATTTTTTTACCTCATAACTGGTGTAATTAGGTTTTTACATTAAAAATTAAAGTATGATGTCATCCATGTAAACCAAATTAAATAGTAAATATTTTTACAGAAAAACAGAAAATTGCAGTTTTCCGATTTTTCCCTTTACTTGTGCTATGAGACCTTGCTTTGTGCCAAATTTCATTGCCAACGGGAAGTACCCTATAGGATAGGTTTTGGAACCACTGCGATTGCTATGAAAATCCAAAAAATATACACCTTAAACGGTCGTAGCGTTCGATTGCGTTGACCTAGAAGGTTGATTTTTTCACAGCTTTATGCAACCACCGATCTTGACAGTTGGTATAAATTTCAGCTTGATACGTGAGCCGGCGCGGTGGAGTATGGCTCAATCTTGCTCGTATGGCCGTAAGGCCTGTGCTCCTCGATGGGGCATTAATAGGCTACTTTGCTCTTTACTTACGGATGTTGTGACGGTAAGGTAAAACATGGCGAGGTCAACTCCATATCTTAGGATGACCCCTGGTCACGCGAATTGGAGTGTTTAATATATGGCTAATAGTAGGCACAAAAATCTGTATATCTGCCAACCCGTATGGGAAAAGGAGTTACGCTATGTTTTCAGGGTTCCGTACCCGAAGGGTGCCAAACGGGACCCTATTACTAAGCCTCCACTGTCCGTCCGTCCGTCCGTCTGTCACCAGGCTGTATCTCATGAACCGTGGTAGCTAGACAGTTGAAATTTTCACAGATGATTTATTTCTGTTGCCGCTAAAAAACAGGATTAATAATAAATATTAAAGAGCCCCCTTTAATATTTATTATTACAACAACAGACATGATTTTATGCCGTTTTTATAGATAATGGTACGGAACCCTTGGCCGGTTATTTTAATTCGCACTTGGCCGGTTATTTTAATTTACTCTAAAGCAAGCAATCGCGTCACGACTTTTCCCACACGAAGGCAGAGGGCCCAGTACGTCATACTAACCACTGATTTTAAATAATACATCGCATTTAATAAGCCAGCTTTAAAATCGGTAATCGGTAATAATTTAATAAAGTATTGAGAAACGGTACACACATTAACAATGGAGTTAATAAGTGCTCAATACATATTTACATAAAATGTAAATTAAATACTCACGTTGAAATTATGTAACGGTAGTATGTTTTTGTTTTTAAGCAATGTCATTGTCCTCATTGGAGAGGTCAAAGACACCTTGCACAAAAAGTTCCTTTGGTTTCATTTAGCACTTTTTGGGGTTCCGTATCAGTAGGTGCCAAACGGGACCCTATTACTAAGCCTCCGCTCCGTCTGTCGGTTGATCGAAAATTATATTTTTAACCGACTTCAAAAAAGGAGGGGGTCACCAATTAGGTTGTATGTTTTTTTTTTATGTTACATCGGAAATGGTACTATTTGTGAACCGATTTCAAAAAATCTTTCTTCTTTCGAATGATCAATCCAATAGATTAGTCCCATTTTTTGAAAATCAGGAATCGGTCCAGTAGTTAGGTTCCTACATGAAAAAACTGTAAGTTTAATTTGGTTTTACCTGGATGGCATCATACATCCAGCCTTTTTGTGACTTTTCGGTGTTTACAGTCATTGTCACGAGATAAATACTGGCTGTTAGGATCGTACTTTCGTTTATATTATGTAACACGTTTGGACTTCACCGTTAGGAGACAGATTTTGAAGGTCGTTTTCGGGTTCATAGACGACATTTGTATACCGAGCGGTGAGGACTACGTAATAGGTCATAAAAGCGTTTTTTTTTAAGTTTTTAACTTAGTGAATTATTGCGGAATGTGTATATCTGAAGCCGCTATAGCAAGCCCTCGCTCCGAAGTCTATTGTTCTCCATTGTAAGTTTCTTCAGCCTATGTCCTTAAGAGACATTACCGATTACAATTAACTACGCAAAATAAAAAAGTGTCCCCAATGTCCCCATACAAGAATCGTGATTTTTTGAACTTTTTCTTGTACGGTGGTACGGAACCCTTCGTGCGAGAGTCCGTCTCGTACTTGACTGTTTTTTATGTGAGATTTACATATTTAAAAGCCTGTTTTGTTCGTCGTCACAGAGCGCGTCCCAACTAAGTCGTAACTGATAAATAATTATAATTTATCGTTGGACGCCGATCTTCTCTAGGTATTCCCATTGTCACTGTTTTGTGACACGGAGTGGCAAAGTTGCTTTGCTACTTTTGAAAATAAAGTTGCTCCAGTCAAATTAATTTGTCTTGACAATCTGTCGCCACAGCAAAAAAGTCGTGGGCGACCATTTAATCGTACCGTCTGTGTGGACGACTCTATTTCAATAAGCAAAGATGCTCGACTATCTGTCGTTACGACATTGTGGAAATGATTCCGGGACGGACCGCAGACCGCAACCGCAGGCGACACTGCGGCGCCGCAAAACTCCGCCATAAAAAGTGCTACGCGACGCAGACCGCAATGCCGCCGCGCTCGGAATCAATGTCATAGAGAGGCATATGTCGTAGCCGTAGCCATATCGTCTGGCCAAATCATGATATCGCCAGCCATTACTGGCCATATCATGATATGGCTGGATTTAATGAAAACATGTCTTTTTAAAAGCATTGTTATTCAGCCCTACGTAATGTTTTTGGGTTATACATGTCAAACTAACAAGAAGACTATTCGAGGGCTTCGCTGCGCTCGCTCCCTTTAGTCTTCGCCCAACCTACCGCAGTGTTTGCCCTGAAAGATTTCATCGTTTTAGGTGATGTTTCACGTTTGGGCATATCATGATATTATGGCCATTTCGACGACGATAGCCACGACACCATTATGGGTATATATGTATACTATAACCAGTAGTGTCGCCTGCGGTCTGCGGTTGCAGTTTGTGGGCAGCGGTCGGTCTCGGACTCGTACCTTTAATCGTCACATTTGAAATCGATTTCCTTAGTGCCACCCTATCCTGAGTATCCGGAAACTTTGAGTTGTGGAGTGAGCATCCAAGCCTTAAAAACCTATAAATAACACGCCTCACTGATATTTTTTTAACAGATTTCAACCTAGCGGCTTAGAAAATTGCCTCCATTTTACGATACTGAGGGATAATGTGTTTCGTAAAAGATGAGCTAGATTGGTTCAATCAAATGGATATTTGAAAAATCAAATGAATGTTTAAAAAAAACCAGGTCTTGCATGTTTACATGCGTGTGACGTCGCTGTTTCTGGTTCCCACGACACAGGGTATCCTAGTGTTAGGAATCCGACTAGATGGCTCTGCCAGTCTTGTGACTCGCGGTGGTGAGGTGTTTTCCTAATAGGTTATATATAAGTTCATTATTGTATTGTTTTCTATGTGCCTTTATACCAACCCTGGTCCGACAATAAATACTACTAAAGGTATATTCCGTAGTTTTATTGTAAGGTGCCAATAAGGGTCGCAGTTCAAATACCTAGTGAGGGGCCAGAAGTAATGTATGTGTCTGTATGTAAATGTTTGTTTATTCAATACTTCCTTTTCAATGACAGGGAGCTAGCCCCGATGAAGGTTTCTCGCGGTATTTTCCATCGCCGCCGTTGGAGCGAATTATTGCTATACAATGATCCTTAAAGCTACAATAATTATTAGACACGTCTGTATTGTTCATTATAATTTATAGCAAGGGAAACCTTGACTTGTAATTACAACTATGCTATAGTTTAGGTAAGATGACAAAAATAAATATATCTACTTTAAATAAAAATAAAACGGGCCTATCACCCGCTCCTCGGATAATTAATGGCGGTCTGACAACTTAGGCTAATATCGCAAATGTCACGTGTTTCATAGATTTCACTATAATTGGGAAGGTTCTCTTTCCAGAACCTGGAACGGATAAGTCGGTTTATCTGAGCATTTGACGTAACACGCGCACATGCAGTGTCAAACAAAGTTATCTGACTGTTTATATGGGTCTGAGTCAGTACGTCTCTCCTCGGTGTATTTCCTTAGACTTAAGTAGAAATACATAACATTGTATTTTTAAGGCTCTGATATTTTAAAAAGAGGTACGGGGGAGGTTTCTTGCCCTTCTTTGCTCCATCCCTAAGCCCACAACTTCCGAACGGGCGGTAGTATACAAAAATATTAATATTATATTGACGTTGACTAAGTAATATGTATGATTTTATGGTCAATAAAAATTTTGAACTGAACTGAACTGGTCTTGAAAGATCGCCCCTAAGTCAACGAAACCACGCCACGCTCGGGGTTTCATAATTCATAATTCTTTATTACACGGAAAACAATGTGATACATAGTCTTATAAAACAAAGGCAAGGCAGGCGAGCTTATCGCTAAGAAGGGATTTCTTCCAGCGAACCTAGGCAAGATAGGACAGATTGTGCTGAGAGAACAGTCCAAGTGCACAATAAATATAATGAAACTAGATGAAACTACATATTATATCTACTATGATAATGATAATATCGATCGATGGATAATATACACAATAAAAAATGCTACATAAACCTAAATATACATATATTAAAAATAAATAGAGTAGAATACATATACATACATTATACATCTACTTATACAGGGTGTAACAGAAAGGGGTGTACAAGCCGAAAGAGGGTTGTTAGGGGCATCATTCTGAACAACTTTCACTATGGGACCGACTTGATCAGAACAACTTTATTTTTATTAACTCAGTACATTTCGGGCCTAGCGCTCAGCTGATCTGTATGGTGGAGTGAAAAATAAAGTTGTTCTGATCAAATCGGTCCCATAGTGAAAGTTGTTCAGAATGATGTCCCTAACAACCCTCTTTCGGCTTGTACACCCCTTTCTGTTACACCCTGTATAATAAAGATACCTATCACGATCAGAAAGGAAGTGTTCTTTCAAAGTTTTCATAAAAGTGAAAATTGAGGGACAGTCAGTCCCTTATAGTAGCGCAGGGAAGTGCGTTCCACAACCGGATTTATGAAGGAAATTGTTTTGGCTGTCAGAAGACAGATTTCGTAACCACCGTTTTCGTGTACTATAGACGACATTTACATCCCGTCCGAAGAAATAAGGTTTGCAGTGTAACTTTTATTCTAAATTGGCAAAATATTATTATTCTCTATTATCAACTCTCCTCAAAAACACAGTAGTTACCTACTAATGTAAAACATAGACTCTATACATTCTGTACATAGACCGGGAAATGAATTAGAATATCAATTGCCAACATCCTTGTTTGCAGTTATATCTACAGCCAAGTATGGTCACCAGTGCAGCGCTATTACAGGCGGCGTCAGGTTTCTATGGCTCTGTTAAAGCATTTGACTAACCAATCTCCTTATCGAATCCCATGCTCACCTTCGATTGGCATTTAGGGCCCTTGACTACACCACTCCCGTTATTCGGAATCGGCTGATGTCGACGGCCACGGCTCTGTGGGCCTATAAAACATGTCGACGTGCAAAACGCAAATAAAGTAAGCACGAAACGCTAGAATACAGGGTGAAATTAAATTAGCCGACCATATTTTGAGGAATGATAGTACTCATCATTGTGAACAACTTTCCCTATGAAACATATGGTCGCAAATGAAAAACATTTTTCGTCCCCCAGTACATTGCCCCGATCAGCTGATTCCAAGTTACTATGGGAGACCCAAAAATTTTTTTCGTTTGCGACCATATGTTTCATAGGGAAAGTTGTTCACAATGATGGGTATATACTATCATACTCTGAAATATGGTCAGCTAATTAAATGTCACCCTGTATGTATGCGATTTGACAATTAGGCCGTGTTCAAACCAAACTGACTGTAAGCCGCCGAAAGTGAGCGAACGTTACGCAGTTTATTGTATTTCCATACATATTCACTTTCTCGTTCACATATAACCGACAATACGTTATTAACTTATTACGCTATGCGTAGACGCTGACATTCGGCGGCTGATTAATATAGCACGTCACTACGCTCCGCGGACGCTGATTGGCTACGTAGCTAAACGTCTCGTAAGTAACGTACTGTAAGCTATATGCGTATTGCCAGCATACTGTGAACGAAAAATGACGTTTATTTTCACGTTTACACTGGGGCTCATAGTAAGCCTATACTCACATTCGGCGGCTTACAGTCAGTTTGGTTTGAACACGGCCTTAGTCACGCCTTGCGTCTCGAAATGTCAAATCGCATACATTTTCCTAGCGTTTCGTGCGAACGATATTAGCGTAGCAATACTCGTCATTCCGAGCGATTTGTGTTTTGCTAAAGGCTGTCTTTGCCTAGGGCGCCGTCTTAAGCACCCGTTGAACCCACCCAGAGCACTCCTAAGCCCAAGGGGTCACCTCAGACTTTGCTCTTCAGGGAATACTTTTATTTTCAAACGGACTTCGGACGGCAAGTGCTCGGGTATTTTTAGTAAAACATAAAAAGCTATTGGCGTCACAGCAACGGGAGACTGTATACAAATAAATATCATAACATTTACATAGTCTCATACGTTGCTTCTGGCCCCACACTGGGATACCATGTGTATCCATAAATTTAGCAACTTTTGTTGGAGGTTCGACTTGGCGGTAAGCCTAGCCGGCTTCGCTGATCTATCTGATATTTTTCATAGATATTTTTTAACCGACTTGCCAAAGGAGGAGGTTTACAATTCGTCCGGATGTTTTTTTTATGTATGTGCCCCGATAGCGCCTAGACGGATGGACCGATTTGGAAAATTATTTTTTTGTTTGAAAGGGTTTACCTTTCCTTTGGTCCCATTGACACCAGGTCAGGATCTGATGATGGGATCCTGGAAAATCGAGGGAACTCTTCAAATATTATAGGCAGACCTATAGTGATTTTTGTGTTTTTAGTAATAACTCGTGCATTTACTCACGGTAAGCATAATATTGTGATGCGGAACTGCTGATGAAGACCACATATGGCCACTAGAACTGCTCAATACTAGGTACTAATACAATGCTTGGCTGACGGGCAGGCAACGCATAGCCTAAACCGGTGGACCTAGAGCCACGAAACTTTGTACAGAGGTTCCTTAGTAGCGTGGGGTAGCACTGAGATGGGATTTGACAAAATTAATTCCCCAAGGGAGGGGGGGATAAGGGGTTACAGTTAGTATTAAACTCAGTCTAATCAAATAGGGTTTGTGGAAGTCGGTTTTTTCCAAAGTTTACTTTTTGTTTCAATTATTGATTGTCACTCTTGCCAATAATGTCGTTTGGTGTGTGTTGAAAATAAACTCTGCTGTGTATTTCAATGAAAATACGTATGTGGTTTTAATTGACCAAAAACAAACTTTCCCCAATAAACGTATAGACGCAATTAAAAATATTTCGTCTCAGTACATTGACGGGAGTACATGAAACCGAAAACTAGCAATTAGGTACTTAAATAATCGGTCAAGTGCGAGTCGGGCTCTCACACTAAGGGTTCCGCACAAGAAACCAGTGCCTGACAGTTATTACGAGATTTAGTTTATTATAAGAGTCAGGCTCATATCATATTGAAATTGACTTAAAAACAGAGACTATGGGGGCTATTTGGAAGGAGAATGCACTAAACTAAAAAGGCAACTAAAGCCTTTAAACGTCATAATGACGTCATTTTAGTTGATATCAGCAATTAAGATGACGTCATTATGACGTTTAGAGGGCTTAGTGGCCTTTTTAGTTTAGTTCTTTTTCCTTCGAAATCGCCCCCTATATATCCAATTGACTGCGCCTGTGAGGGAATGCGGCTCGCCAAACGTTTGTTGTATTCAACAAACGTTCGCATACGCAACCTATGTACGATGACGGGCCACCAGACAGTTTCGCAGCGGTTGACCAATCACAGCTCTCTTACCTCGTCCTCCGCCGCCCGTAAATTGGTGAGTTGTGTTTCAAAGGAAAATATATCCATGCGCTCTCCACTGGATAAGTGCTCCCTGCTTAAAACGTATTTAATTGTAAACGACCTAATATTATTATATTTCCTGTAATTCAGTGTTTTTTGCTGTAGCGGCAACAGATATACACATTCTGGGAAAATTTCAACTCTACCTATTACGGTTCGTGAGATAGAGCCCGCTGACGGACAGACAGACGGACGGACGGACAGCGGAGGCTTAGTAATAGGCGTTTGGCACCTTTCGGGTCTGGAACCCTAAAAAGCGATTTCTGTGGAACCCTGGGTGCGCGGATACAAATCGCACTTAGCCGGTTTTTTGTAAGTTTTACTCTTATTATAATTTAATCGAGTGGTTGTTTCCAAATATTTGGAAATATTTGACAAATACTTCGCAATATTTGACAAATATTTGGCAGACGTGTGAAGTAGTTTCCGGGAAAAGAGTAAGTACATATGTATTTTGTATACATGTGTGATTTACTCGTGACAACGCAATGTCATCTAGGTAACTGCGCGTTCCGTGACATCTACTTATCAGCAGCGCCATAATCGATTACAGCGTCTACAATCTCCTTCAAGTCTACAATGAATGCCATTCCGAGTCAGTTTTGACGTGACAACGATTTATTTATTTAGGTATTTATTTATTGTTCAAATTAAATTGTACAACCTTACAGACTAATCCAATGCGCTGTACAAATTCTAAAAGCATTACATAAAAAATATTAACAATAATTTAAAATTAATGCATTCCATTGCGTAGTATATATAGGATTACAATAATACACAAAAAATATACACAATAAATAATATGAGGACAACAGAATCATACAATCATCTCACAGAACCTGCCACATTCTCGCACAATATCCCTACGATATCTCAAAATGGACGCTATGACGTCATGAGTGACATCATCAACTCCGCCATGTTGGGATATCAGTGAACATCGTCGAGAGCGTGAACACTGATAGATCGCTCTAAGAAGTGACAGAGCTGTCAGTCACTCTGGTAGCTGACAATCAAACTTAGAACATGAAACATTAATCATAATCACTCAATACAAAGAAAATTTAACTGCTACGACTGTCTACGACTCAAAATGACATAATTGAAACAAAAAGTAAACTTTAGAAAAAACCGACTTCCACAAACCCTATTTGATTAGATTGAGTTTAATACAAACTGTAACCCCTTATCCCCCCCCCCTTGGGGAATTAATTTTGTCAAATCCCATATCAGTGCTTCCCCACGCTACTAAGGAACCCCTGTACAAAGTTTCATGGCTCTAGGTCCACCGGTTTAGGCTATGCGTCGCCTGCCCGTCAGCCACGCATTGTATTTGTACCTAGTATTGAGCAGATCTGGTGGCCATATGTGGTCTTCATCAGCAGTTCCGCATCACAATATTATGCTTACCATGTGCATTTGCACGAGTTATTATGAAAAACACAAAAATCACTATAGGTCTGCCTATAATATTTGAAGAGTTCCCTCGATTTCTCCAGGATCCCATCATCAGATCCTGACCTGGTGTCAATGGGACCACCCTTGAGGTATTACCTATACGCCGAAAAAAGATTTGTTCAAATCGGTTCATAATTGGCGGAGTTATCGCGTAACAAACATAGAAAAAAAAAACATACGGGTCGAATTGAGAACCTCCTCCTTTTTTTGAAGTCGGTTGAAAAATTAACAAACGTTTGGTTATAATGGTTCGACATCCGTCAATGTCGTGTCGACGTCTACCGCCGCGTTTTATCGTTCCGAATGGATATCTGTGGTGGACGCTGGTGGTCGTGATTTCCATTTCGGAACGGTCATGACACGAGGGTCGTCACGTCACGTGAGCGATGACAGAACCGATAGCGCGTCGCGGAACAGAAGGTAAATATTAACATTGAATGACGTCATGTCAGGTGTTTGCTTCAATATCATTAGAATACATATCTATGTATTTATGGGGAAACCTTAGCTGCACGATGGGCTAACCCCATATCACGCAAACTGGAGTATTGGATCACTGGCTTATAGGTTATAGGGCACAGTTGTGCCTGTGCCACGCTTATAGGTTATAGGGCACAGTTGTGCCTGTGCCACCCGTATAGGAAAATACGTGACGCTATATATTATATTCATAATTTCTTTCTTGCGCACAATTAATTGAAAACAAAAAAAGTAAATAAAAATAGTGTACAAAGGCGAGCTTATATCTAAAAAGAGATCTCTCCCAACCTTAACCCAGTTTATATTAATTAAATATACATATTATTTATTTATGAATCAAGTATGCAAGTGGAGGTCTTTACTAAAGACTCTATTCTACAAACGGATGGCATGCCAGTTGCTATAGCGGGGGCTCAGAAACCAGTTTTGTTTGTGGCCGGGCGCGGCACGTCTACACGCCGCCGAGCCCTAGCCTAGCAACTGGCTCGCCATCCGTTTGTAGAATTGGGGGCCCGATTTCCTGAATTGCGTGCACCGTGACTGGAAACTCGTGTAGACTCAAACATTATACCACCCGACCAAGCCAAGTTTGCACCTCGCGTCCACTGCATTACATTCCAGCGAGGTGCGAACTTAGATTGGTGGGGATACATATACATATATGTGTGTCAGATACATAATAATGCACCGGGTGCAAAGTCCGCGACCGACTGTTGGCCCGAGCTCACATATCGTGAGGGTGTTTGATAACACGATAATCGCGTGCATTCTAATTTGAAGTTTCAAATTCATAAATTTATTTTTGTAAATGTAAATTTATTTATGTAATTATTCAGGATAATATAATTCAAATGATCGTGTATATTATTTTTTTTATGACTTTGCGACTGTGTTTTAAACTGTATTATAATTATTATCTACCTTGTTAGATGTTTAAATATATTTAAGTATAGATAGATGTTAAAATTAATTATCTGCTACACCCATATGGGTAAATTTACACTGATACACTAGCTACTGTACTTATCATAAGATCTTCATAAACGTGTAATTTATGGCAGTAAACGACTGAACTGAACTAGTGCGAGGAAGGGAAGCGAGACCGAAAAACAAAATCCCTAGCTAGGCTAGTTAATATTGTTATATTTTATATTTATGTCTAGTTTTAAGGTATATATGGATATGGGATTTTTATGTCCTGAAATAAAGATTTATTGTATATTGTATTGTATATTGTATTGCACACAAAATCAATACTCGTTACAGTGAAAATGGGACTACATGTACAAAGGCGGGCTTATTTGTATCAAGAGATTTCTTCCAGCAAACCCAGGATGGACGGGGGAAAAAATTCGAGAACAGTTAGACCTGAGTGCACAACATCGATACTAAAGTCTTTATGAATCGACTGCTAGAAGTCTGGCTATAATCAGAGAGAAACTTCGCAAAGCGCGGCTACAAATTCTAATGCTTCACCGCAACGCGTATGCCAGTCTATGTTACCGGCAAAGTTTGAAACCCCGTCATTTTACGGGGCTACTGGTGAGCCGACCAGCGACCTACATAAGTTTGGAGATGGATGCAGGATCAAAACTAACTATTGTTTGTTATTGTTATTACTATGAAACACCCTATACCCAAAAATTCAGTTTTCCGAGTCAATTAAAAGGCAATTACAATAAAAAAACGAGACCAGTCGACGTGTCCTAAAGAATCGTTCTCTCAGAATCAGAACAATCTGTCCTATCTTGCCTAGATTTGCTGGAAGAAATCTCTCTTTAGAGATAAGCTCGCCTTTGCCTATTTACCATTGTTTTAAGAATATGTATCACATTGTCTTCCGTGCAATAAAGAAATTATGAATTATGAATGACTGATTTCACACTTTACCGGTGCCACCTTGGAGGAAGGAGGTAAAAGAGTTTCATTGATAGATAGATAGATAGATAGATAGATAATTCATTTATTCATTTGACATGGTACACACACATGATTGATCTGAGAATGCCACGAGAATATAAATAACAGGTGGCACAAAAAGGCACTCGTCCATGTTACGTTACGAATTTACGATAGTCGAGCAAGGAAGTTCTTAATTCGTCGGCCGGCACATCTTTGATGCTGATGACGTTTTTAGGGTTCCGTACCCGAAAGGTGCCAACCGGATCCTATTACTAAGCCTCCCGCTATCCGTCTGTCTGTCTATCAGGGGGCGGAGTTGATGTTTTCACAGAATGTGTATATCTGTTGCCGCTACCAAGCAGAGCTAGTCTAAGCCGAAATGACGCGCCCCACTCCTTGGTTTCGTGTTTACTTGTCATACAAAACCAAGGAGTGGGGCGCGTCATTTCAGCTTAGACGAGCTCTAATAAACTGCACGAAATAAAAGTGTCCCCACTCTCCATGCGAAACGTGTTTTTTCTACTTTTTTAATTTTTTTACCGATTTATTTATGTGTAAGCGATTTTTCGAAAGCTGGACCGATTTTATAAATTATTTATTTAGCTTGTTAAGATTAGGAGGTGACATCTAGCTCAGAGACAAAGAAGCCTGGCGGGCGAGACCTGTACCAGGCCTCCGTCACTGAATGTACTCGCGCGCTATAATTACCTACCGCCCGCCCGAGCTCTCGGAGCGCCCGGCTATGGCCCGGCGCCCAACGTCAGTATGGTTGTCGCAAGCCAAGCGCACGCACGTTTTGAACTGTGTTCGTATCGTACGAGTATCTGCGATGCGAGGCAGCCCTGCGATTAGTGTGAGATCGCGCGGTGCGAGGCGATCACAACTGTACGCTTGAGCATTTAGGCACATTTTAGCATGCAGCGGTTGCTGACGCGACGGAGTAGGCTATTATAGCAGTAGGTATTGGAAATTTCCTACTGAGTGAAGTATCTGTTACGTAGTAACTATTTAGTAATCTGTGCCTGTACGGAACTCAGACAGTTCTAGAATATTTCCTCCAAGGACACACAATCTGTGTTTTGTCAATACGAATAATAAAGATAACAATATTTGTGAAAACAACGCTTCTGTCTTTGATGCTGTAAATATAAACTGCTATCTTATCTGCCACTGCTAACCTCTGTAGCTGGGTGGTAACCTCTCTCCTTTCATGCCCCGCATCCTGGGTTAGAATCCCAATGAGGCCTTTTAGAAATCCAACACATAAATAATACTCGCATTTATTACAAGTGTCAAAAATGTCTTTCTGGCCACCGATGATTATTTTTTGCACTTTATTTTTTTGGCGAATTTGACACATGACTTGTTTTTCAGGGTTCCGTACCCAAAGGGTAAAAAACGGGACCCTATTACTAAGACTCCGCTGTCCGTCAGTCACCAGGCTGTATCTCCTCGTGAAAGGTGAGAGTTAGACAGTTGGATTTTTCACAGAGGATATATTTCTGTTACCGTTACAAATACTAAAAAACATAATAAAATAAATATTTAAGGGGGCTCCCATACAACAGACATATTTTTTTGCCGTTTTTATACATAAATGGTACGGAACCGTTTGTGCGCGAGTTCGACTCGCACTTAACCGGTTTTTTAACCCACATATCAAAGACGAAAAAAAGGTAAATAAATAAAAATATATATAGTGAATGATCAGATCAATGAAAATCTTTGTTTAACGTTGACTATTGATAGTACCCTATCCCTTAATCTTCAATGGGGGGGGGGTGTCACATACAAGATAAAAAATGCATTTTCGATACGACGACGGTGATACGGAACCCTATTGTGTGTGAGTCCGACATGAACTTAACCGGATTTTATAATTAGTTTTAGTCGTTTTAGTGGTGGAGCCCCTGGGATAAATTAAGCCCCTAAATTAAGAGGATTAATTTAATCTTTGGCTTCTGCCAAAGACAACATAGCGAAGCGAACTTTTACCAAACAAAAACAATA
Organism: Argyresthia albistria; assembly: GCA_963457715.1. Classification (NCBI taxonomy): domain Eukaryota; kingdom Metazoa; phylum Arthropoda; class Insecta; order Lepidoptera; family Argyresthiidae; genus Argyresthia; species Argyresthia albistria. Next base: position 6,298,762 of record OY735279.1, on the reverse strand, counting down.
ATTTATTGATATGAGCGAACGTCGTAAATTAAACATTTACTTTCAGGTGACAGGTGATATTTTTCCTTTATTCAAATGGCTAAAAGTGGGCACAGATGTGCTTCTGCCACCCCGTATGGGAAAACGCGTAACGCTATGTTTTTCATACGGCCAATTCCTTCCCTTTGCCTTTGATTCATACATAGTGTTGTCAGCCAAGAAGCCAATAAAATGTAGGTAGGTATTCTTGTGCATGACGATAGAGCTCTGCTTTTGGCGCATCTCCAAATTTATTTATTTATTTATTTACTTATATGGACAAACAACAGTAATAAACTTTACAAAACATAAATTACAAACACAAAATACAAAGTAAGCTTACTACCTTAAACGTTCATCACTAAAACATACATTTATGAAAAATAATGTGATACAAATCTTTTTGGTAATTTTAAAAGACTTAATCTACCTTAAACTCAAACCTATATGATTAGTTAGTTCTTTTTTAAAATGGTGACTAGAACCTTTTGTTTACACACAAAGACGTCCTTGATAATTATTTCACGGGCCAGTGAAAATATGGCCCGATTAGGAGCACCTTTAAGTTAGGACTGTCTGTCTGTCGTTTATTATTTTTGTATGCCTGCCCGTGGCAGTGAAACGGGTGGACGGATTTTGATGCGGTTTTCTGTAAATGGTAGAAGACTTTTCTGTGATGGTTCTTGTGTAGATCTTGTCAAAATCGGTTTAGATGTTCGAAAGTTATTAATTTGTGAAAGATGTGACGCTGGTATTCCGCTTTTGATGACCTGTGGTGTTGCGGTTCGAATCCCGGTTGGGGAGCAAGAAAAAATCCCCAGGTCTTGGATGACATGTTTTTGATGTCGCTGTTTCTGGTTCCCACGACACAGGGTACCCTAGTGTGGGGCCAGGCAGGAGCAGTGTATGTGTCTGTATGTAAATGATTGTTATGTTTCTGCGTGGTGCTGGCGTTTTTGGAGGTTTTGTTTTAGTTATTTCAGTTAAGACCGATACTAAAATCTATTCAGATTTTTGTTCCCCTAGTTTAATTTCCATTCCATTTCCAGAGGAAAATTCATAAAGTACCAGGGCAACAGACTGTTGCAGGAGTTCAATTATTAATAATGTGAAATGCAATACATTTTGAGAAAGCAGTCTTCAAGGGAATGTAAACATTGTGAGAAAGTGGACTTTTTGGAAAAGTGGTCATTATCAGGTAATGTAAACATTTTTGATCATAGACGACATTTTGGTAAAATGGACATTTGGTGCTTAAGCACCTGGAACTACTGCAATTGGACCACCTGTATACCTGACAACCTATTCATCCAAACAAAACCTCAAAAATTTTGCAATAGAACTGAGAAACCTTCAACAAAAAAGTCAAGTACATTGGCAATGACCAGAGCAAATTGGCGCGAAGCCAAAGCTAAGTGTTACAGGTAAATCTTATAGCCATGTGTCCAAGCAAATATCACACTTATCACAAGCACATAGAAGATAAATGGGTGTATTGCATTGCATTTATCAAACCAAAATTATCGCTTTTATAAAGAATGTGGAAGCCATAGGACTAAAGCGTTGATAACATAATAATACCGTGACAAAAATAATTACCATGGCGTCACGCCTTTTACCCACGATTAGCCATAATCCAGCCACCATTCTTAGGGTTCCGTACCAGAAGGGTGCCAAACGGGACCCTATTACTGAGGCTTCGCTGTCCGTCCATTCCGTCCGTCCGTCTGTCACCAGGCTGTATCGCATGAACCGTGGTAGCTAGACAGTTGAAATTTTCACAGATGATGTATTTCTGTTGCCGCTATAACAAAAAGTACTAAAAACAAAGAAACTCAATATTAACGTGGGCTCCCATACAACAAAACGTGATTTTTTTGCTCAATTTTGCTCGATATTGATAATGGTAGCAGGTAGACACTTAAAATGTTCACAATATATTGAGTATATTATTTACTTAAACATAAATACTTAAATAAAATTAAATTAACATTTAAGGGGGGCTCCCATACAACAAAAGATTTTTATAGATACCTAATGGTACGGAACCCTTCGTGCGCGAGTCCGACACGCACTTGGCCGGTTTTTTTATACACTTATACACACACTTATACTTTATTGCACATAAAAAACATATTTACAGACACTTGCGTATTTACTTAATACTTTAAATACGTATGTGCCCCGATTGCGCCTAGACGGATGGACCGATTTGGAAAATTATTATCTTTTTGTTTGAAAGGGTATACCTTTCAATTGGTCCCATTGACACCAGGTCAAGATCTGATGATGGGATCCTGGAGAAATCGAGGGAACTCTCTCTTCAAATATTATAGGCAGACCTATAGTGATTTTTGTGTTTTTCATAATAACTCGTGCAAATGAACATGGTAAGCATAATATTTTGGTGTGGAACTGATGATGAAGACCACACATGGCCACCAGAACTGCTCAATACTAGGTACAAATACAATCTACTATGCGTGGCTGACGGGCAGGCAACGCATAGCCTAAACCGGTGGACCTAGAGCCATGAAACTTTGTACAGAGGTTCCTTAGTAGCGTGGGGTAGCACTGATATGGGATTTGACAAAATTAATTCCCCCTTAGTAGGGGCACTTGACATTGGTTTATAATCAAATAGGGTTTGTGGAAGATATTATGTTTTTTTTTTAGTTTTACTTTTTGTTTCAATTATTATGTTAAATGTCGCCATGTTGTTTTGACAATTTATTCATTTATTTGTAAACGCATTCAATTGATTTGATTGAAACTTCTTATCATATCAGTTAAAATCAGTAACCTTCAAAGTGTTGTTGGAGATTAGTAAAGAAGTAGGTACTTTAGGATAACGAAGTAATGGACTCAGATTTATCATTTAAAAAAATCTTTATTCTTTACTTTATTATACAATATCTGGCGACCGAGCTTTGTTCGGCGGTTTGTGGTACAAACACAATAAAATAAGTATTATTAATTCATATTCATCAGTCTGCGTATAAGTATCATCAATCAAAATTCCTGTTTTTTTTTTAAAAAAAAAACCTTACCTAGCCCATGCAAACGAAAAGCAAACCAGACATTTTGTTATCCTCATGAGTTTTAGGCACAGATTCAATCATTTAGCCTGCACTACGTGTACACTATAATACGTGTAGGCTGAAAGATTAAATTCTGTGCCTAAATCTCACGGAAAACAAAGTGCCCGTTTGCTTTTAGATTCGACCTTATTTGAACGAAACTTTTTTCCGCGACACGCGCCAAAACGTGTCAGTCACGTAATGTTAGGTCGCAATGAGGTAACTAACTTTATCTACTCTCATGTCATAAAGTTTGAATTACAAACTTGAAATCGAATTCATAATGACGTACTTTATAAATGCAATGCAGTAGGTAATCAAATTAAAAAAATTAATCATAACACTACTTCTCGAACAAAACGTTATTATTAAACTTTTTTATCACGCTTTTATTAGCTTCACCTGTATGTTTGTTTGTTTGTTTGTTTGTTTGTTTGTATGTAACCGACTCCTTTGGACTCGATTTTGACCCACTTTAAACGGACAGATTCAATTCAAACTTTGTACACTTATCAAGAATCAGCGACAATGTAATAATTTCATAAGTTTATCTCATTATCCTGATTAGGATCGCCAGGATTAATTAATTTCTCACACAGCCTATGTGTGAGAGCAAGAACTAAAAAATTAAAAATATTTTTTAAATAACCTTAAAACAATAATGAATAAAAGCGTGTTTTTTAGTTTTTTAAACTATATTTTTCCATAACGATAAAGTTCTACTTTTTTTGGGAAAAGCCCATTAACCGTACCGCGGGTCTAGAAAGAGAACGATTCGCTCTCAATCGCCCCGTCTTCGGCTGTCAAACGAACAATTTCGACTGTCAAATGTACTGGTTTTGACGGGTTTGACAGTCAAAGTTCGTTTGACAGTTAAAGACGGGATGATTGAGAGCGAATCGTTTCTCTTTCTAGACCCGCAGCGAAGGTGTTTGATAGTCTGTATCGTTAAAAAGTTTTTTTTTTTACTATAGATGACAACCAAACAGCCACTCAGTGTTTGATAAGTACTTGGAGGCAGGAAGATTTAAACAAAGATATTTTGCATAACCATACTCTCACTGGCCTCTAGAAGCCGCAATAGGGCATGACAGGGTACCAAGCTCATTGCAAGTTCATCAAAATATAAGGAAACCTTCAACTTTCAGATGCCCAATGGGCTAATCTCCTGTCAGTCAAAATGTGCGCGTAATTGTGTCTCTGCTAACCTATATGTTACAGGGTGTAACAGAAGGGTGTATGTTTTAAGGGGTTGTAATGGAGACCATTCTGAGCAACTTTTACTATGAAACCGATTTGATCGAGCAAGTTTATTTTTCATTGCTCCATAGCTCCATACATTTTGGTCCGGGCGGTCAGATTTGTATAGAGAAGTGAAAATTAAAGTTGCTCTGATCAAATCGGTTTCATAGTGAAAGTTGCTCAGAATGATATCCCCAAAACCCCCCTAAAATATGAATACACCTTTCTGTTACACCCTGTACAGGAGAAGGCATGACAGTATGTGTCTGTTCTGTTGTTGTTTAGAGGCTAAAACAGACCTTCACAATGCTGTCCATCAATTCATGATATCCTGTTACATCATCATTGTTCAGTACACGTCTCATTTGAATGCATTGCAGTTGTTTATTGTCGAAAATTTCTGATAACATTTATCACTATTACCTATATCTAAGTAGGTACAGAAACAAATAGTGACTAACATGTACCTATTGTTATTGGTTAAAATAACTAACTACAGTTTGATGTCAATTCAATTTCTTAATTGACCGAGCGAGCGAAGCGTCTCCGTTTCAGGATTGGCCAAAAATGCTTTCGTATGTTTGTTTGTTTGTTTGTTTGTTTGTTTGTTTGTTTGTTTGTTTGTTTGTTTGTTCTCCTCTACAGGGCGCATTTCTCAACCGATTCGCGTGAAATTTTGTGAGTTGGCTGAACAATTAAATAGTTTTTTTTTGTCGAGCCAGTTTTTGGATTTTTGATTTTTTTCAAAATGGCGGAGATATGGGGTTTTAAAATGTAAAAAAAATCGCTATAACCCAAACCGCTTAATGGATATTAATAAATGAGGTGTCGTTGGATTCGTAAAAACCATGAGAGTGAAACAGACTATATAATTTTAGTAAAAAGTCAATAGGTTGTATTTTAGATGTGTTTTGTATGTGTTAGCAGTTCAGCTTTCCCACCGACATACTCGCGAGGTCTACAGCTCACAGAGCCACTAGTTAATGGAGGTCTAACAACCTAAAGTCTTCTCTTGACCTGAATCTCTTGCAAGAGAAAAAAGTGTGAAACGAGAAAGCTCTTAGAATTGATGAAAATATTATTAGTAATCAGGGATGATATGATTTAAATCACTTGATAAAAACCAGTGATTTAAATCGCGATTAAAATCGAGCGATTTAAAAAAAAACTATGATTTAATTTAAATCAATACTTTTTAGGGTTCCGTACCCGAAGGGTGCCAAACGGGACCCTATTACTGAGACTTCGCTGTCCGTCCGTCCGTCCGTCCGTCCGTCCGTCCGTCTGTCACCGGGTCCGCCTGCACGAACCGTAATAGCTAGAAAGCTGAAATTTTCACAGAATGTGTATATCTGTTGCCGCACCAACTACAAATACTGAAATACAAGAGATATTACAAATTGAAAGTGGTCTCGGTACAAGATACGTCTTCACAACACGCTTGAAAAGTTTATACCAAGGCCATTTTGTTTTGGTAGGTAAGCCTTCTTTTAATGAAACTAAATTTAAATGATATGGCAATGTCGTCCCCGGACTTCTACAAAGACTTTAAATATTAATTGATGAATTACGACGTCTCTATTTATTATGTAGAACTTTTAGAAAATAATTATAAAATTAATAGTTTTTAATTACTTTTGTTTTCATACAAATCTCAGAGCACAGAAATTAATTTTTTCCTTTTGGCCACTTCAAGTTTGGCTGCCAGTGATGTTTTAATTAAATACTCTTTGGTGCGTTGAAATGATGTTTTGCAGTCTGCATGACATTGACATATGAGTGAGTGAACCTCATTGTACGGAAATTGTAGATGGGTGTCTCACGTTTTCCAGTAGGAGTAGGTTGTAGACAGTGCTGCTTACGGCGGCGTTTAGTAGGTACTAAAGGCCCTAAAAGCGCGGCAAGCTTTGAATCAATTCAAATGTTATTTTTCAACTAGCTACAAAGTTATTCTGACATAAGATGATAATTTGAACAAAACTTTTTGGGTATTTCATGAAAAATACAGTTACAGATCACACATATACAGGGTGGAACAAACGAATGGGCCCTGGAGGGAAAGTACCTTAAAATCTCAAGATATCCGTCCGTCCGTCTGTCTGTCACCAGGCCGTATCTCATGAACCGTGGTAGCTAGACAGTTGATATTTTCACAGATGACGTATTTCTGTTCCCGCTATAACAACAAATACTAAAAACAAAATAAATTTAATATAAAGGGGGCTCCCATACAATTAACGTGTTTTTTTGCGGTTTTTTTAACCGACTTCCCAAAGGAGGAGGTTTACAATTCGTCCGGATGTTTGTTTTTTTTTTATTTATTTTTTTATGTATGTGCCTCGATAGCGCCTAAACGGATGGACCGATTTGGAAAATTAGACCGATTAGACCTATAGTGATTTTTGTGTTTTTCATAATAACTCGTGCAAATGCACATGGTAAGCATAATATTGTGATGCGGAACTGCTGATGAAGACCACATATGGCCACCAGATCTGCTCAATACTAGGTACAAATACAATGCGTGGCTGACGGGCAGGCAACGCATAGCCTAAACCGATGGACCTAGAGCCATGAAACTTTGTACAGGGGTTCCTTAGTAGCGTGGGGTAGCACTGATATGGGATTTGACAAAATTAATTCCCCTGGGGGGGGGGGATAAGGGGTTACAGTTTGTATTAAACTCAATCTAATCAAATAGGGTTTGTGGAAGTCGGTTTTTTCTAAAGTTTACTTTTTGTTCCAATTATATAGATAATGGTACGGAACCCTTCGTGCGCGAGTCTGACTCGCACTTGGCCGGTTTTATTTACTGCAACCAAAACAGCCAAAAAGTGTCAGGGACTTCCCCCAACATAAACTATGGCACACACATAAGTGTGCATTGCTAATATTCAAACAAATAAGTGTCTGCGACTGTGGTGGTTCTTTGTTCATTTGTTAGTGTCGTCTTTTTTATTATAATTATTATTTTTTGTAAGATATTACAAAATGGAAGTGTTTTTTTAATAACCTTTTGAAGAATATAATGTTTGTTGATTTTGGTTAATGTCATTTTTTATAAATTTAATTCAATATTTTTTGTTAAATAGGCAAATAAAATGCTACTTCGTTTTTTAAAATAAAAGAATGACTTCATTATGTTGATATAACAAAAAATATGTTGTTTTTTAAATAAATAGCTGACGTTCATACTGAAAACGATCAGATAATAAAAACAATAAAAAATATCTGATTACAATCAAATAAATCCGATTTAAATCAAATTAATCTGATTGTTTGGATTTTTTTATAAAAATCATGATTTTTATCAACCCTGTTAGTAATTTTGATCATGGATAAATTCCCATTGTAATAACTGTTTACTATAATATAGGTATGACTTAAAAACTTCAATCACAGAGAAATTATCAATTGGCACTTAAATCATCTTCACCAGCCTACAAGCGTCCAGTGCTTGGACAGAGGCTTCTCCAAAAGAACAACACAACAGGGCCCAAATTCTACTGTACACAAGCATACCACAAGCCTGGCACAAGCTTCAATACAACGCATTTGGTATTCTACTAAAACCGGAATCGCAATTCACAAGCAAGCCTACTTCGTATTTTACTGTCGGTCAGTAGGCTGGCGTCAGGCTGGCGCTTGTGAATTGCGATACCGGTTTTAGTAGAATACCAAATGCGTCGTATTGAATCTTGTGCCAGGCTTGTGGTATGCTTGTGTACAGTAGAATTCGGGCCCTGTTGGTATACTTTGTTCTTGTTATGCAAGTTTTTTCTTGGGTTTAGCTAAACTTGAATTACTCATCCCATGGCTAAATGGTAAACAAAGATACAAAAAATATACATAATAGAATGTGTACATTTTGTAGTGGCAATTGTTTACATTTTGGCTACAAATGTCTTCATAAAATAAAAGGCCTGTTTGGACAGTTCACACCCATGAAGTTTTAACCCCTAATGCATAGGTAATAAAAGCCAACGAGCCAGTGAGCATGATTGGGCCTCTGCCATGTGTATGGAAAAGGCATAACGCGGTTGGTGAGTCAAGTTGGCGATATGTTATGTTATTATTTTATTTTACAAACGCCATTACAACAATATTTGTTTTGAAGTAGGTTATGACCTTGAGAACATGCCTTTTCGGGCTAATAAGGATCGATAGGATCGCCGCAACTTTAGTTATCAAGAAGATACTTACCAAAGTCCATGAATTGTTTTATAGACAGCGGTGAGGGGTTGAACTGGGAATAAAAGTCCAACATTTTGGCAGCCTTGCTGAAAATTGCTCCGGCTACTCTCATCTTGATTGTTTATGAGTCTCAACTTCCACAAAAATCAACAAACTGATATTAGAATATACGACTGCGGTCACTAGAGGTTACAACAACACATATCTACATAATGGTATAAATTATTAAAGGCTTCAGAAAATATTTCGATTTTATTGCGAAACACATCCGCTCTGCGGACCGCAAAAGTTTTTTTACTGACCATAGACATAGAATAGATAGAATCATAGAACTGACGTTCGTTCGTTACTGACCGTAGTAGGCAGACGTTACTGACTGACGGTGACTAGTGATGGACGGCACAGTAAAAATACTATTGACTATTCACGTGAATACCGGTTTCTGTTCTATCGATTAATAATTTAATCGATTCTACTCTACATGACTGACACCCTATCATATCATAACTCTACAATGATGACTTGACTACAAGCACAACTCTACAGAAAAACCTCTAATAAACTGTCAGTCAGAGACAGCTGTTTCCGGTTTCTGTTCATTCATAAAAGTTTGTTTTGATTGTTTACATTGTCCTCTTCATTAGGCAAATTACGCAAATCCATTCAAAGGTAAATACCCAAACACTATTAAATAAACTACTGTTATGTTACACAAGTTACAAGGACTCATTGACAGCACATTGCACTTATTTTCAAGCAGCTGTGGTTGCGGTCTTGTAAGTGTGATTCTGGTTATCGTATCGTAATTTTGCGGCTTATTAGGTAGTGATAGCAGCGATATAGCTTAAGTATAGTTATTGTATTTTATTGTTTTTATCAAATCGTCACTTCGCTTAGACCATTTCTTGAACATGGCTGTTTTAGAGCCTTATACTTAGAGGTAGACGGTACCTATTTGCTTGTGTACATAAAATAATCTATTTATAATAATTAGACAAGGTAGGTAGTAAAATAAATCTACAGATGTCTGAAGTTAACCCTCTCGCTCCATCATCTGTTGTTCTTCATAAGTTTGTTCAGCCTAAGTCCTAATAAGAGTATACCGATTTTGACAATATCAGAACATTATATTACCAGCAGTTTTTTGTAGAAAAACCCTCAATAGTATTTCATAGATCTAATTTTGCTTTCAGATGACCCACAAAGTATTTGTCTACGGCACTCTAAAGCGTAATGAGCCCAATCACCATTGGCTGACCGACCCAGATCATGGCAAGGGAACCTTCATATGTGAGGGAACTACCAAGATAAAATACCCTCTGATAATAGGGACCCGATACAATATACCCTTCCTGCTGTATAGTCCAGGGAAGGGACATAATGTACAAGGTACAGTATTTTATTCAGTTATATTATTATCTATCTATGTATTTATGCAGTTGTTGATTCATCTGTATTGTTATATGAATTTATGTACTTATTAGAATGTAGTCTATGTTATATGAATTTAGGAAGAAGTAGTCTAGTTTATTCGTGATAAGAATGCAGTAAAGCCATCACTGCCCGGCGGCTTAGCCACGCCCCGTAACCAATCAAATTGTTTCCAATTATCAAGCCAAGTTCACAGTGACCAGTTGAAGGCAATTTTTAGAATGCGAAGGTTGTGTCCTGTCCTGTGAGTTTGTGTTAACAGATTTAAATTTAAATTTCACTGCATTCTTATCACAAATAGACTGTAGTACTCTTATTAGAAAGAAGTCTATTATTTTAATATTTATCATTGTGCACATAAGTAGCTCTACTTTTAATTAAATAATCCTGTCTATCCCAGCTTTGCTGGAAAATCTCTTATTAGCCAGAGATAAATTTATTACTTTTGACTTATGGGAACGTACCTGTACTATGTGACCGCGAAACACTAATAACCGGCCAAGTGTGAGTCGGACTCGCGCACGAAGAGTTCCGTACAATTATCTATAAAAAACCGCAAAAAAAAATGTATGGGAGCCCCCCCCCTCGAACTAAAGGAGCTTCCGTAGCATCTCAGTTTACGCCGGTCACATATTTTGTTCTACGTGGTCTATCTGTATATAATATTATACATATACATATCTGTGCTCTAACTCAAGCCTAGCCCCATATCATGTTACAGGTGGTCTTTCTAAATCCTCCCCATCTCATGTTACAGGTACGACTTACTATTTCTTTTCATAATATTATTCTTTCAGGAGAAATTTATGAAGTTGATGAACATATGCTGAAGCATTTGGATGAGTTAGAAGGGCATCCGGATTACTACGTGCGGGAGGTAGACGACATTCTAACGTAAGTTATAAATTATCACTAGAGACCGGATTATATGCATTTGCATATTTAGCCCATTTTCCATGATAGTTGCATATTTTCGCATTTTTTTGAACTCGATTTTCATCTCGTACTGGACGTAAAACGGTAATTTTCCGCTTACAAAAATGTATAGTGATCGTAGACACAATTTGTTAGCACATCACATTACATTTACATTGGAATCATTAATTAGTTACATGCATTTTTAAATAAAAATAATTTTCATTGTTTTAAAATTTTTGTAATCGATATTTTCGCAAATACGATTGATGATGTTGAGAAACAATAGCTTTTTAAATGTAAAACATTTAAAATACGACTATTTTATCGTTTTATGTTGCATATTTTGGCCTTTTTTAGGGTTTCGTATCTCACAAGAAGAAACCCTTATAGGATCACTCGTGCGTCTGTCCATCCGTCCGTCCGTCACAGGCAATTTATTTACTTACTCAGAACATATTGGACCGATGAAGTTGAAAGTTGGTACACATGTCAATATCTGTGACCCAAAGACAAAGGTGCAATGTAAATATTTAAATATGGAATATGGGGGCCACTTTTGAGGGGCCAAATATATAAGGAAAATAAAATAAAATCATAATATGCCGTGTGACATATCAAATGAAATCGCATGGTGCGAGGATCTTAAATATATTTTTATAATATTTTTAAGACTAATTTTGAAAAAGTTGTGCTCAATAATATGACCGATTCGCATGTCGTCAAAACCTCTAGGGTACGTTTGTATGAAAAACTGAATTTTAGGGTATTTTGTTGGTGTTAGTCCTATTATTGTTGTACGAAACCCTCTCAACTTGAATATTTTACTTGTTTCTATTGCATATTTTGGGCTTCTTATGTTGCATATTATCCGGTATCACCATCATCTGGGGTATGATTCTCGAGCCTTCGATACGGATATAGAGACCTATATTGACAGATTCCCAAACAAAATCACTCGATATAGGTGTAGATGTCGTATATCGAATGCGCGAGAATCATGCTCTAGATGCGCGAGAATAATGCTCCTCTGACCCTGACGCCCCTCAGCAGGGGCATAGGGCTTCACTCTCTACTCTCAGTATCAGTAGGTACACATTTCTATTTGTTCCGATTTTGAACCGTCCGTCGCGTCGCGTCGTCTGCTCCAGCTCCGCCCAATCTGAGCTCACAATGGCGGCCTCTTTTCTTTTTTTTAAAGTTATAGATAGCAGCGTATACCCATATTACCGGAAGACAACTTCATATGTCCATAGCTGCGGCGATGGGCTAGCCCCGTGTTACACGAATCGGTGCAAGCGGTAGCAGGGCGGGTACGTGTAAAATACAAGAAAGCCAGAACAAAGGGTTGCCAGATGAGAATTCTCGAATTTCCCCAGATTCAAAACTATTTTTCCCCAAAATGTTTTTGTTTCCCCAATACCTTTTCAGGGTTCCGTACCCGAAGGGTGCCAAACGGGACCCTATTACTGAGATTTCGCTGTCTGTCTGTCCGTCCGTCCGTCCGTCCGACTGTCTGTCACCAGGCTGTATCTCATGGACCGTGGTAGCTAGACAGTTGAAATTTTCACAGATGATGTATTTCTGTTGCCGCTATAACAACAAATACTAAAAATTAAAAGTAATTTAATATTAAGGGGGGCTCCAATACAACAAACGTGATTTTTTTGCTCATTTTTGCTCGATATTGATAATGGTAGCAGGTAGACGCTTAAAATGTTCACAATATATTGAGTATATTATTTACTTAAAAAATAAATAATTAAATTAATATTTAGGGGGGGGGGCTCCCATATTATTATTATTTTTTGTGGTTTTTTATAGATAATGGCACGGAACCCTTCGTGCGCGAGTCCGACTCGCACTTGGCCGGTTATTTAGAAAAATCCCCTAAACTTAATTTCACGTAATTTACAAATAAATACCATGAAACTTTATTATACAAGGTGTAAATGAATTAACGCAAAATGAGAAAATAATTTGTAAGGGACATCATTCTGAGCAACTTCCATTATGAAACCGATTTGATCAGAGCATTTTTATTTTTCACTTCTCCATACAAATCAGCTGACCCACCCCACTCAGGCCAAAATGTACTGAGAAGTGAAAAATAAAGTTGCTCTGATCAAATCGGTTTCATAATGAAAGTTGCTCAGAATGACGTCCCTAACAAAGTACGCAAAGAGCTTTCTCATTTTGCGTTCATTCATTTATTTTATTTGGGACATCAACAGCACATTACAGTATAAATATAACATAATTAACTTTAACTAATTAATTTACACATTGTATGGTACCTATATCATGTGTATTGTATAATATCATTCGCAGAGTTACCAAAGAAGAAAGATGCTGGATATACTTCCTGAAGACATTCAAGCCGGACCTTCTATCGAAGACCTTCCTGGCCAATTACTCTTCGAGAGGAAGCCACGGCCTGCCCTATACAGAAAGGTCTAAGAGAGATCCTAAGTACAATCATGTTATAGAAGAGGTCAAGGTAGGTAGACAGACCTCTGCTTGCGGGAATGAATGAATGATTTATGATTGAATTAAGAGGATCGTGTACTCGCGAGCTTCCATACAAAACTTATATTATTATATGTATACTAGGTTAAGTTCTTATATTTCCTAAAATATAGGTACATTATTATTTAACACCCACCCATATATATGATTCCCACGCACGATGTTTAGGTACCGACAGAATATCAGCGATGCAGGACTTGCTGCAAGTCCTGTAGCGCATGCTGAGTCGGAACCCATTTGCTGTTACGGTACACAGTTACACACCACATGGGGAATTTGGTCATTTAATTTGTATATTTAAAAAATTGTGTTGTGTATTATAACAGCAAATAAATTGATATTCTATTCTATTCTATTCTACATTGTTTCAAAAAAATCAAAACGTGCGAGCATAGTTTTTGATAGTATCTCAAACATGTGAAAATCGGACAAGGTTTAAGGGGTGGAAACGTTACCGCTTTTTGTATGGAAGCTCGCGAGTACACGATCCTCTTAACAAATTAATGCATGAATGACTTTATTAGTGAGTGGTTGAATGGATTTATGAACGGATTAATTTTATACAGGGTGTAACAGAAGGGTGTCGTTATATTTTAGGGGGTTGTTAGGGAGACCATTGGGGCTATGAAACCGATTTGATCAGAGCAATTTTAATTTTCATTGCTCCATACGTTTTGGTCCAGGCGGTCAAATGATTTGTATTATATAGAGAAGTGGAAATTAAAGTTGCTCTGATCAAATCTGTTTCATAGTGAAAGTTGCTCAGAATGATGTCCCTAACAACCCCCTAAAATATGACTACAACTTTCTGTTACACCTGTATACTATAATTAAGAGCTCCGTGGTCTAGTGGGTGTCACTCACGCAGGAGATGCAGGTTCAAATCACGGTGCTGACCATGTATCATGTTCATGCATGATGTACCAATGAGATAAATCATTTATCTTAAGTACGGACTTTCTAGCGGGGATGGAAAAAATCGTGAGGAAACCTTCATTACTCCATAGCTGCGGCGATGGGCTAGCCCCCTGTCACGCAAAATGGGGTTTTGAATCGCTGGCTGAAAGTGGGCACAGTTGTGCCTCTGCCACCCCGTATGGGGAAAGGCGTGACGCTATAATAATAATAATATAATTATTATAATAATCGATTAAGGGAGTAAGCTAATTAATACTAATAATAGTCTACGTTTATTTTTATACAAAACGAGTAAATGAATTAACGCAAAATGAGAAACTACTTTGTTAGGGCCATCATTCTGAGCAACTTTCATTATGGAACCGATTGGATCAGATCAACTTTATTTTTCACTTCCTATTTTGGCCTGAGTGGATCTGCTGATTTGTATGGAGAAGTGACTTACGACATCCATAGGCTGAAATGGGTTGGTCTTAAACGTAAACCGTACCTATTAGGAAATAAATTTAGCATTAAAAACCCCCCGCATTCCAAACCAGAATTCCAGTTTCATCACCAGGTCTCATCATCAGGTGAAATTAAAAGGTCTCATCACAACGAATCTAATGCGTCTAAACTCGATGGGTTTACTAGTAAGCATCCCAGAGGTCCAGCTCCCACCTTCGAGCTTCGCACTCCATCATCAGATCAGCTCGATAGTACCATATTCTCAAAGGTCTTGTCATACATTTTTGCCCATCGTAAGTACTTTCTTTGTTTCAGCCATAACGAGTCCACGCCTGATGACCTTAACCATATTTGAATGGATTAAAATCTCTAACTAACCACATAGGTAGGCACAGTCAAATTCATTATAATGTAATTTATGTGATAAATAAGCCATAGGTCCTCTTAGGTCTCTACAATGGTTCTGTATACTGTTTATTTCGTTTTAAATAATTATGAACAATGTTTTACATAAAATAGTTTGCTGTTTATATTGTTTTAAAGAATTATGAACAATGTCTTGTATTAAATAGTTCGTGTTTCATTTAATTCAATAGCGGTACCAAACATGTGGTGTGGATGTGTGTTGCAAGTGGTGTGGATGAGTTGCAAACATGTGGTGTGGATGTGTTGCTAACATGTGGTTTGGACGTGTGTTGCAAACATGTGGTGCGGATGTGGGTTGCAAACATGTGGTGCGGATGTGGGTTGCAAACATGTGGTGTGGATGTGGGTTGCAAACATGTGGTGTGGCCGTGAGTTGCAAACATGTGGTTTCAAGTTAAGTTTATCCCAACAAAACATGCATACGCATATACAAAAACGCCAGTCTCGCAGCCTGCGCAGTGTATTCTACCGTAAAAAGTTGTGAGATCTAATTTTAAACCAAGTCGGATAATTTAACCAGTATCTGTGTATGGTAGAATCTTTCCAACAACTTTATTATCGTATACTGTTAAGTAACTACCTAATTAGTTAACTAATAACATTTATAGTGATCGGATCAATATAAGACATCTTTATTCCTTCAATAATAATTAGAATGACTTGGCAATCGCACGTAGAAAAGTTGTCGACTATAGGACCGTGTGTGCAACGTAATGTACCTATTGCTCTCGCTCCGAAATAATTCGTTGTTTTCTTATTAGTTAAGTTTATCTTTATTTAGAGATGTGTTGTGTTGAGTAATAATATTCATTTGTGCTCTGGGTGCTATAGAGTGGTCAGTTGAGCGCGATTGCCAAGTTATTCTAATTATTATTGAAGAAATAAAGATGTCTTATATTGATCCGATCACTATAAATGTTATTAGTTAACTAATTAGGTAGTTACTTAACAGTATACGATAATAAAGTTGTTGGAAAGATTCTACCATACACAGATACTGGTTAAATTATCCGACTTGGTTTAAAATTAGATCTCACAACTTTTTACGGTAGAATACACTGCGCAGGCTGCGAGACTGGCGTTTTTGTATATGCGTATGCATGTTTTGTTGGGATCTCATTTCTTTTTGTAAGTAACTTTCCTTTTTTTCTTTTCGGGTACTATTTCTTGTGCGTTAGCTACCGACTTTCTCAAAGCCCACTCCCTATCTCTATGGGCTCTTCTCTGTGGCTTTGATGTTACGATTTGTGACAAGTCTGGGCGGTGAATTATATAAATATAAATCATACTTCAAACCAAACCATACCGCGATTCAGGAAATGCACACCTAGCGACATCTAATGGGGAATAACGATATTAGACAATATTGTAACCGCTTTATTTAAATCATAGCTGGAACCAAACCATACCGCGAGTCAAGATACACATAGCGACATCTAATGGGGAATAGCGATGAATCGAAGTAGTCGTGTACTGAGCTTATTGATAATTAATATATTATGAAATTGGGGCTAAAATTGCGCAATGTTTGAGTTTTCCTTGGCTTTGCAGGCTAAACTTTAACCATGCTCAAAATTTTAAGCTTGTGGGTTCGCTAGAAGTAACCTTTAGAGTTTTCATGATCGTGAATCAGTGAGTCAGTGAGTGTCAAAATTGAGGAACTTTGAATTGCTGTACCTTCAACTCTACTGGTTCAAATTTATTGAAATTTTGAGAATATGTCTTATGACATGGTGCCTTTTAGCCGCCGGGAATTCAGGTTTCTATCTTTATCCACAACGGAGTAACAGGTAGGTCAAATATGCTCTGAATGGCTTCCTGTAAAGGATGTTACTGCTGCGCCCGTATATGTTTTTGCTCGACTTGGCTTGGGGGCGCTGCCGCGCCCCCAGATTGCTTCCATAAATTCACATTTGTTCTTAAATTAAAATTAAGGTACAATTTATGGACCCAGTCCAAAGGGCACTGCAACAGTAGAGAGGTATAATACTAATGACTAGGTATTGTAAAATATTAATTATTGAGGTATGTTGATGTGTATGTGCGAGGGTGTGTGTAATTGTGTGTGTGTGTGTGAGTGTGTAATTGTGATGTGGTGTGGATGTGTGTTGCAAACATATGGTGTGGATGTGTTGCAAACATGTGGTGTGGATGTGTGTTGTCAAACATGTGATGTGGATGTGTTGCAAACATATGGTGTGGATGTGTGTTGCACACTGTCAGGCGTGCGATCATTCTCCACTCATGATGGGACTGGTGGGACAACTAAATAAAACTAAACAATGAGACGTTGTAGCAGAATCTGTTATTTATCTATTTTCATGTTTACAATACACACCCTGGGTCATTTATTTTTCTTTTTCCTGCCACCATAACTCTCAATATAATTTTCAATCTCATCTTCAACTTTAACTTTATTTTTCTTATTATTTTTCGTCATGTCCTCACCGATTTCATCTTCTGATATTCTTTTCTTCTTTTCTTTTTTAGAATCCGTTACTCCATCTGTTATATCAACTGTGTTTTCAAAATTAGAATTCAAGTGATCTTCACTGCACTTCTTCTTTTTCATCCTCTTACTTTTCTTCTTGGTGACCAGATCTCCGTCACTGTTGAGTGACATATCTTCAACCACTTGCAGATCGGTCACAGACAACTCTGTCTCCTTTGTCTGCCTTGCTTGTGAGTACCCTTTGAACCTGCTATCTTGTAAAAGGGCCTGTTCTTGCATCTCTATCCGTGCCAACTTCCCGAGAGCCCTTAGCCCGTGACGGGCACCTCTGGAAAATATAGAGAATAAATATATTTAACTTCTTTTATAAATGTTAAAAATCCTTACTCGTATCCGGGAAAAGTCCTGTGCCCGTCGGTGGTGACATTAATGGGCTACATTTACAATTACTTTATAAATAGTGAGCTACCCTCTTTTGAGGTTAATGTTACCCACTTGGTCTTGGAATCATTTATTGCTTGTAAGCTCTTACCCGGGAAGAACGTAAATGGTGGTAGATACCAAGTATATACTGCGGACATGAGCAACTAGGTACCTCCCCAAAATATTAAACAAAAACAATTTATGTTTGTATGTTTTGTGGAGTAGAATAAAGAAATTTTGAATTAAGAGCAAAAACAAATGTCACAATAGGCTGAACAATTAAATTGATCCCACCTTTTCCCAGAATATATTTAATACTCCATGCGTGACAGGGACCAAGCCCATCTTCTAACCGAGGTTCTAACTGGCTACTATGATGTATCAACTATGAAAAACATGTTCACAATGAACCAGAACCACCACTTCAGAGGACATGCACTGAAACTTCAAGGGCTCTCATTTACAAGTAACCCACGCAAGCACCTTCTGTCAAACCGAGTGGTCCGCGAGTGGAACAGACTTCCAGAAACTGTTATTAGTGCACCGGCCATCAGTGAACATTTTTAAAAATAAACTTGACATTTTTATAAAACAAGTGCAATGAAATGTAAACTGATCATAAATGATTATAATAATCTTAACAAACATGGGCTCTTGAAGAATTAGGTAATTCAATATGTAAGTAATGCTAGGTGTGTACTTATGAGCGGTTCTTCCACCGCAGGCTGCAAACAACTGCTCATCAGTTAACTGTGAAGCATCTCCCATCTCCGTCAGCTCTTCTTCCTCTGACTCTTGAAGGTTCTCCGTCTTCGCTCCTCCACTCGTTAGGACTGCCTTCCTCACAAATGTGCCCGCATACTGATCTCCATTTTTCGTTTTCTTCTTTCTCTTGATGCTGTTAACATCATTGGTGATTTCGAATTCGGAACTGTCCTTGGTTTTTATAGATTTTGTCCTACCATTTACTTCTTCAACCTGAAATATTTGCTTGAATGATTACTCTATGTTTTTCTACAAAAAATGTTTTGCTGCTGTTTTTGCCAAGCCAAACTATTTAATAGCCAAAAATACATTATATGGTTCCTACAGAATGCCTTCAATATATCCTAAGCCACCAGCAAAGCAGTGGAAGTTTTTGTTAAGTGTAATAATGGAACAGGACAATTATGTACCTCAATATTCCCAGTGGCCTTATTGTACAGGTCGCTCCACCAATGTTCTGTAAAGTCGGAGGCAGCATCATGACCAATTCCTGTCATGCTTCGCTTCAACTTTGGCTTCAGGGCCTCGGAAATACCATTCTCGTGCTTGCCAAGGCCTTTGCCTGGAGAAAAACACGAGAACTTGCTCAATCAGAGTCTAGATAACATAACAGGTTCCGTCCCCTTATCAACACTCCGACCAACATGTAAATATCCAAAACCAGGGGATTATTTATCCTCCCCAACCGGGATTCGATCTCAGTACCTCTCGCTTGCTAAGCACAGACCCGACCGCTACGCTAGAGAGGTCATCAAAGTCTATAATAAGTTATTTATCGCAGTTTGAAAAGTTATTGAAACCCACCTTTACTCCAGCCGTATTTTTCAAGTTGTTTACGTGCGAAATCCATTTTACAGAGCTACGGTGATTTGGAGAACAGATTCATGCGAGCTTGGCTGATCTTTTCTAACATTTGATAGGCCTAAAATAGATAAAATAATTTAACTAAACAGCTGAAGAATGTAAATCGCAAAACCAAAACACAACAACGTGGTCGTTCATTTCGAGTTTTCGACATTTGAAACGTCAATCAATCAAATTGATAACTCCCCTCCCGTTCCGAGTCACGCCCAAATCGATTTATTTATTTATTCGTATGGCATAGCCGTCGAGTGGCTCATATGTATAAGTAATCTTGATGTCTGCAGCCATTCGGCTGCTTCGTCAGTTAGAGTGAAGAGGTCTGTGGGGTCTACGATTATGCGTCTACGTACGAAGCCGTTCCGAGTTCCGAGACAGTTTTGGCGATACAAAACGTTGGCATTCGTAGACGCTGTATCGCTAATCGCTACGCTACGCTAGTGCTCAGCCTGCTCGCTCTCAGCCAGCCCACCTGTCAACCACCAACCAACCCCCCCTGTTCCGAGTCACGCCAAAATCAATTACAGCGTGTAGACTGCGTTTCACTGAATAGTTCCTTTGGATCAAGGCATTTTCGTGCTTAACCTTTGACACTAAAGACTTCGACAAAGGAACTATTCGGTGAAACGCATTCTACGCTATTCGGTGAAACGCATTCTACGAAACCGTTCCGAGTCAGTTTTGGCGATACAAAACGATGGCATCCTCGTAACGCTGTAATCGATTATCAAGCTGACGGCGATGTTACGGAACACGACCCAAAAGTCGAAACTCGAATTTGTAACAATCAAAATATTCGCAAAAGAAAAGAAATTGCTTTCAATAATAAATAAATACAACAATGTCTGTTGCCAAGTGGCTAGCACTTGATAAAGTATCACGATTTTTCTCCATAATCGTCCAGAATGGTGGTATAAGAGGCTCCCTGTGGAAGTTGTACAGGTAATAATTCGCCAATTATGTAATTTGTTTAGGTTATGATTTTTTCAGGACTTTTTACCCATTTCCTCTCACTCTCCGCCTAAAACTTTACTGCTCATCAAGTTACTTTTATCATGTGACATTGGCAGAATCATTGTAGGAAACTGGCAAATCATAATATAAAATACTGCATAAAAACAACAACAAGAAAGTCTCTCTTTTTTTTTTCCACTACGAGACAGCAAAGGCACATCTTTGTCACATCATCGCCTCTAACATCTTCAGAGATGCTTGAAGAAGCATCTGTTTAGCCTTGCGACATGCACAAATAATATTTTTAATTTGCCATGCAATTGCATGTTGGAAAAAACTTTGAAAAAAACGTTAATTTGGGGGTTGTAGGCCTGCACATGGCCCATTTGTGAGTGGTCTTTATGCAAATTCCCTACGCCTACTCTTGGATTTGCAAAATTGCAAGTTACGCAAAGTTTCTTGGTGCATGGATACAAGATGCATACATTGGCGAGTGAGAAGGAACCTGGCGGGTCCTGTACCACTTAGCTTTTAGAAAATTTATATGGTGTGACACTGCAAATTGATCACATGAATTTACATGGAGGGATTTTCAAAAATTTTCACTTTTTGAGGCTGCCATGCGAATATACTTATGTCCATGCCTACTAAGTATCTACTTATCAATAAAATCCAGATCATATGCGCCAGGATAGTAACAAGTGGAGGTATTTAGTGTCTGCTTCCTCTTCTGGTCAAAAGGCATAAGCATAATGTGCGTATGTATGATATTACAGACAGGACGAGCTGAAAGATGGTACACTGGTCGGGACAGACTCGGTTGGCAACAAGTACTATGAGAACCCTCGGTACTTCTACGGCAGAAACCGCTGGGTCGAGTATTCCGACAACTTCCACATGAATTACGACGCCAGCCAGGTATTTATAACTAGAGAGGAGAATATTCCAATTTCGTATTATGGTGTTCTGTATAACTAACAACAGGTTAATTTCGCCAATATCAGTGTTTTGTACACATCTCTGTGTTTGGACATGTTCTTATTTGAGTATAGCAGATAATATCTAAAACTCGGAATATTTTTCCATTTTACCTTAAGCAGTTCATTCAAACCTTTTTTGAGTACCAGATTGTAGTAAACTTCAATAAAAATGATTGTATATTTCAGGTGCCCGCTGAGTGGTATGGCTGGTTGCACTACAAGACAGATCTGCCACCGCATCAGGTAAGATACAATCTATCCTGAAGACAAGTAGACCTCTTTACAACAAACAATAAAATCATCAAAATATTCTATGGAACATTAACATTAATAATTGAAACAAAAACTAAACTTTAGAAAATACCGACTTCCAAAAACCCTATTTGATTAGATTGAGTTTAATACAAACTGTAACCCCTTATCCCCCCCCCCCCCCTTGGGGAATTAATTTTGTCAAATCCCATATCAGTGCTACCCCACGCTACTAAGGAACCCCTGTACAAAGTTTCATGGCTCTAGGTCCACCGGTTTAGGCTATGCGTTGCCTGCCCGTCAGCCACGCATTGTATTTGTACCTAGTATCGAGCAGATCTGGTGGCCATATGTGGTCTTCATCAGCAGTTCCGCATCACAATATTATGCTTACCATGTGCATTTGCACGAGTTATTATGAAAAACTCAAAAATCACTATAGGTCTGCCTATAATATTTGAAGAGTTCCCTCGATTTCTCCAGGATCCCATCATCAGTTCCTGACCTGGTGTCAATGGGACCAATGGGAAGGTAAACCCTTTCAAACAAAAAAATAATTTTCCAAATCGGTCCATTTAGGCGCTATCGGGGTGCAGACGTAAAAAATAAAAATAAAACATCCGGACAAATTGTAAACCTCCTTTTGGGAAGTCGGTTAATAAATGAGGCCTTGGGGTTAAAATGCTAAATGGCTTTGCATAAACTCAAGTTGATACTTTCCTCTATAATTATTAAAGACATGTTATTGGTAAAATAGAGTGTTGGATAACTTTCTGAAATTGGATATTTTTTTATTTTTTTTTATTAAATAAATTATATTGTGCAACATTACAGTCTATTATTCCGAGGCTTACTTCGTAGTATGTAGTAGTCGTAAAAACCCCTCCACCAACCCGCACTGAGCCAGCGTGGTGGAGTATGGCTCAATCTTACTCGGATCCGAGTAAAGGCCTGTGCCCCTCGGTGGGGACATTAATGGGCTACATTTACTTATTTACTTACTGTACAAATACTGAAAAATATTAGTTGAATGAATGAATGAATGAATGGAAACCAAATTATTATTTATAATCTGAGGACAGCAGAGTCATGCAATCATCTCACAAAACCTGCCACATTCTCGCACAATATCCCTCCAGGCATCGCCAAACAAATCAAATCATTCAGACAGGATATGAAGCATTGTTGATCCATGCGCCATTTTTACTTTTTTTGGGAAGAAATAAAAGAAACGCGTTTTTGTTGATGGAAGGATGACAAACTACTTTAGGGTAGCTTGCATTGCACTTCTACGGAAAACATTGTGAGGAAACCTTCATAGCTGCGGCGGTGGGCTAGCCCCCTGTCACGCAAAATGGAGTATTGAATCGCTGGCTGAAAGTGGGCACAGTTGTGCCTCTGCCACCCCGCATGGGAAAAGGTGAGAATCTATCGCTTTATACCTTATCCAATATAACAGGCAACTTGACAGATAACCATCATAGAATCCACTTTTTAAACACTAGGGATGTTACCAAAACAATCGGAATGAATCTAAATTGTTTATTCAGTTGAACTAACAGAAGAGTTGTCATCTCCATCACTGCTATTAGCGCTTAAAGATATTATTATTTCATTTTCAATCATATTTAAGGTAACTGAAGAATTACCTTCCCCTTACCTCCTATCATCTCCGTCTCCTACCAAACATGGTTTGCTGGAAGAAATCTCTTATTAGAGATAAGCTCGCCTTTGTACACGATTTTTCTATAAGATATCTGTTTGTTATCATTTGAGTACATTAAAGTAGAGTTACGAAATTACGAAAATCAAGAATAAAATGTTAGACATCTTTCCGATTCACAAATGTTTAAAGGGTGTATTATATATCCGATTCTTTTGATTAATCGATTTTTATGAGCAATGTCCCCTCACTCGCCTTGACATCTGTCAAGTTTCTTGTTATATTGGATAAGGTATAGTCACTTCCTTCAGTATGGACGCAAGCGGCTTAGCTTCTCACTCTGGACGAGGCCTATGATATTTATTTACATTTACATACAGGCACATACATTGCTTTTGGCCCCACACTAGGATACCCTGTGTCGTGGGAACCAGAAACAGCGACATCACAATTCACAAACATGTAAACATCCAAGACCTGGGGTTTTTTTTGTCTCCAGCCGGGATTCGAACCCGGGACCTCTCGCATGGTAGGCAGATGCGCAACCGCTGCGCCACAGTGGTCGTCACCGCTGCGCCACAGTGGTCGTCACCGCTGCGCCACAGTGGTCTTCACCGCTGCGCCACAGTGGTCGTCACCGCTGCGCCACAGTGGTCGTCACCGCTGCGCCACAGTGGTCGTCACCGCTGCGCCACAGTGGTCGTCACCGCGGCGCCACAGTGGTCGTCACCGCTGCGCCACAGTGGTCGTCACCGCTGCGCCACAGTGGTCGTCACCGCTGCGCCACCGTGGTCGTCACCGCTGCGCCGCAGTGGTCATTACCGCTGCGCCACAGTGGTCGTCACCGCTGCGCCACAGTAGTCGTCAATATTATGAGGTCGATATTATGAGTGATGGATGATATGTCTTTCCAGGACCCGAGTCGCCCCCGATACTCGTGGATGCAGCACGGCAACGAGAACTTATCCGGCACCACCGGACAGTACGTCCCGTACAGCACCACCCGGGCGAAGGTCGCGCCCTGGACGCCCAAGACGAAAACCGACGCATAACCTCCATGCCACCAACTTCCGAGATTGTGAAAAACATAGATGTACAGCGCGTAACTTAGGAACATACAGGAACCATGATGGATATCCCCCTTGCTAATAAAAAGTTGTACAGAGTCTAGAGTTATACAACTGTATACAGGGTGTAACAGAAGGGTGTAGTCATATTTTAGGGGGTTGTTAGGGAGACCATTCTGAGCAACTTTTACTATGAAACCGATTTGATCGGGGCATCTTTTTTTTTTCATTGCTCCATGGAGGTCAGCTGATTTGTATAGAGAAGTGAAAAGTTGCTCCTATCAACCCCCTAAAATATGACTACACCTTTCTGTTACACCCTGTATAGGTGCCGCCATCCACGATGACGCGTGCCGTAGCTATTTGCATCTTTGTCTTTCAGCAGAGTGCTCCGATGAAAGAGAAAGATGCAAATAGCTACGTCACGCGTCGTCGTGGATGGCGGCACCTATAGGTTCTGTTCCGTATACACCGTGTATAGTTTTTTTTTGTGAGGGTGTAAATAATGATTATGTTATTTAACAGCTTGAATATACTGTTGAATAGTAATTAAGTAGTAAATGCAAGATTTTGTTTATATATTGTGTCTTATTATTTTTAACAGATTGCGCCAGAATTTGGGTAATGTTTGTCACGTGTGTGCAGAGACTATATCCAATTGACTGCGCCTGCGGGGGAATGCGGCTCGCCAAACGTTTGTTGTATTCAACAAACGTTCGCATTCGCAACCTATGTACGATGACGGGCCGCCGGACAGTTTCGCAGCGGCTGACCAATCACAGCTCTCTTACCTCGTCCCCCGCCGCGCGTAAATTGGTG
Source organism: Argyresthia albistria (assembly GCA_963457715.1). NCBI lineage: Eukaryota > Metazoa > Arthropoda > Insecta > Lepidoptera > Argyresthiidae > Argyresthia > Argyresthia albistria. Next base: position 6,273,326 of record OY735279.1, on the reverse strand, counting down.
AGTTGTGTTTCAAAGGAAAATGTATCTATGCGCTCTTCACTGGATAAGTGCTCCCTGCGTGTGTGTATGTTAGCGTCACGCCTTTTTTTATATGGGGTCGCAGAGGCACAATAGTTAAGCCAGTTACTGGCCAGTTTGCGGGACAACGGGACAGCCCATCGCCGCAGCCACAGGTCTCCTCACGATGTTTCCATCAAAGTTAAAACGTCCATCGTGTACGGTCATCACCGCAACTCCAGCACGCGAAGCAAGCGTTTAACCCACTAGACCACGAAGTCCTCGGATATTTAATATGGTAAAATAATAGAGCATGGTTAGAATAGAAAGCTGTAAGAAAGAGACGGGACGAGAGAACCCGGTGTGTGTGAGGGTGTGTGTGTGAGTGTGTGTATTGAATTAATCGATATCACATTTATAATTGGTGTTATTGCATATGGAATAAATCACTCAATTAATTGACAAAGAGTTATATTAGCCGAAGAGGGATCGACCTTCACCCATCTGTTACTGCGATTAAACTTTTTTTTATCAAATTTTGTTGCTAGAAAATACATTGCGTGAAGCTTGCCTTTAGCGCTTATTACATTACGCTGTCGGCGGGGCACGATTTGTTTAATAAATAATAATATATAATAAATGATTTATTTGCATAATTAAAGGTTCACAATTATATAAGTAGCATACTTAATTATTACAGAGCATTTGTGTCAGACAAAACAGAATCATCTGAACCTGAGCTAGGATTAACCTGTATTTCAGATTCAGCGCTCTTCCTAGTTACATGATACGTGCTGGTGATAACATAGATTGAGAACCAGTATAGACGTCTCACTCTGATGGAACGACTAGAAAGAGACAGTGAGTCAGACAGGGCCCTGCCGACAGCATAGTCTAATAGGCCCATTTGCCCAGCAAAATCCTGGCAAGGCTATGATTAATTTACGAGTATATTTGTCGGCGGCCGATCGTAGAATCGGGCACATCGGCACATCATGATGTGCCGTCATGTGCCCCGCCATTTCATGATATGCCCAAGCAATTACTGGGCACATCATGATGTGGCGGGTTTGAACGAAAACATGTCTTTTTAATGCTTTTTAAAAGCATTTTTATTCAGCACTTCGTGTTGTTATACATGTCAAACGAACACGAAGACTATTCGGGGGCTTCGCTGCGCGCTCGCCCCCTTTAGTCTTCACCTAAGCTACCCCAGTGTTTGTAAGAGATTTTATCGTTTCATGATATTTCACGTTTGGGCACATATCATGATGTGCCTAATTCTACGATCGGCCACCGACATTATACGTTTAAAAATAAAACGTCTTTTATATCGAGAACGCGCGGACGTATCAAGCTGAAAATACCAATTACAAGCCTATGTATAGTCCCCTAAAGCTGTGAAAAATCAACCTTCTAGGTCAAAGCAATCGAACGCTACGACCGTGTATGCCGTAATTTTGTTTACATAGATGACATATTTCATGATTCTTTATTGCACGGAAAACAATGTGATGCTTAGTCTTATAAAACAATTAATAGGCAAAGATGAGCTTATCTCTAAGAAGTTATATCTTCCAGCAACATCATGCTTGTATTTTTATGTAGTTAGGGGGCGTTCATTAATTACGTGAGGTGTTTAGGGGGGGGGGGGAGCTGGTCGATCCGAATCTCATCTAAACTCACTTTAGGGAGAGGGGGGTCCCGGCGAGTATCACGTAGGTACCTAGTTCCGACAGAATACCAGCGCTATAGGTCTTCCTGTAGCATATGCTGAGCCGGAACCGTTTCACCGTCGCCGTACACAGTACATTATATTATTATCTCTGGCACAAATGTGCCGCTGTCGCGCAGTAGTAGAGCGGACACGTTGCTACAATAAATGTTATTTTGTATAACTTTATTTATCTGATCCTTTCTATTTTTGCATAATTTCTTGTCTCTTTTACTTCTGCTTTGAACTGTGTTTCTATTTTGTGTATTGTGACGTCTGAATAAACGCTTATCTTATCCTGGGTGAAGGTCGAGCTCTCTTCGGATCAGAGACCATTAAAGTCTTCACAAAATAAATGGCCCGTTTTGACAGTGCACGCCCATGAAGTTTTAACCCCTAATGCGTAGGTAATAAAAGCCAACTGGTGCGTACAAGCAGAGCGGACAAGTTGCACCTAAAAACCGCTTCTATTACAGGACCTACGCGTTAGGGGTTAAAACTTCATGGGCGTGAACTGTTAAAACCGGCCTTTTATTTGGTGAAGACTACATATTATTATTTTCCCTAGTCTTTAAATTCTTTAATGTATCTTTAATCATCATCATCAATGTATTTCACATTGCTGGGCACACTGGTCCTCCCCATTCCAAGCCCAAACATCTCTAGTCACAACAAAATTGACGGAACTTAACATTATTATCAGACCAGCCACAATGATAAGCATAGATGATAGTAACCGCATCTAGGATGGCAGTAACAGTAACGAAATGAGTTAAAAAATATCATACCTACAACGCGGTCACGACGTCTTTGCAGCTGTATTTGTGCTACAAGCTAGATGCAACGACATCGTGGGACCACTGTAGCCCGCCCTGCCGTTGTAAGCAGAAAACCTGTTTCTTCTGAGCCACGGGTCCTTTGGTGTGGCTCTCAAAATGGGGCTCTGCTTAGTTAGAATAACGCTAACTTGAAGTTTTAGTGTTAACCCAAGATTAGTGCTAACTTGCGTTTTATCTGCCGAGCCTAACTACGATTTTCGAGCACGAGTCGGCCGTTTTTAAAAGCTTTTATTAAACTTGCACTGTATGTATTAGAGGTGTGTACCGGTTGCAATTTTAGCCTCCGGAGATTTTCGGAGATTTTATAGTAAAAACCGGTACTTCCCCGGAGAAAAACCTATAGGAACATTTCTTGACATTATATGGAAATTGGCTTAATTTGACACTGTGAAGTGTTAAGTGTATAGTGTGGGTTTTGTGAATGGGGCTGTGAAGTGTTAAGTAGTGTCCAACTCTGTGTAGCGTCTCTGATTAGTAGAAAACTAGAAACCGGTTGGTTATTGAGCGTCAAACAATCGAATTTGCTGTCTCGACGCTGTTAAGTAAACTGCTAGTGAAGAGGCGCTGCGAGTGGAGGGGGAAGAGGGACGCGCGGGGCAGTACTATTTGCAAAAAAATAGAACACGCTTCTATTCGCCTTACTTCGCTGATTAGTAATCAGAATCACTCACGCTTAACAGTGGCTGTCCAGATGTGGCTCGCACTTTACACCTCACAGCCACACTTTACACCTGCATTTTACACTAATCAAAGTCAAAACGGCCCTTTACTAGACAAAATTATAGAATGTGAAGTAGGGTGCAATTCCGATATGACAAAATAGATCCCCAATGGGGATTCCCCATCCCATACATAGAAAAAAATATATAATGAGAAGTAAGGTGCTTTCGGTTACACGTTTACAGTATTTTCGGACGTCATTATAAGTTGCGTTCCGCGCGCATATACAAAAAGTAAGGTGCGTTCGGAATAGTTCGGATTACTTGGGGTACACGCATACAATATTTTCCATACTAAGTCCATGATATTTTCAGAGGCAAAATAAATTTGTGTTCCGCGCGCATGTATAAAAATACCGGTTAAAAATAAAATCACCGGTAAAAATCCGGTAGTGACATTATCCGGTTTTTCACCGGTTTTTGTAGAACCGGTACACATCTCTAGTATGTATGTATGTATGTATGTATGTTTGTTTGTGGGTATCACGGTTCGCGTCAAAAATGTCGGCTTGAATTTGACCCACTTCCCGTTATCCGATTGAGCTGAAATTTCGCATACGTGTATAAGTCGGATGACAATGCAATATATTTCTGACTTAAAGCTGATCTGATGATGGAGACGGAAGACGGTCATGGGAACTCTGTCATAAAACATCGCAAGCCCGTCGAATTTGGGCTCGTTCGATTCGTCTTGACGAATACTTTGGTCCTAGAATATTTTTTTATGACATGGAGCTGATCTGATGCTGGAGACGGAAGACGGTCATGGGAACTCTGTCATAAAACATCGCAAGCCCGTCGAATTTGGGCTCGTTCGATTCGTCTTGACGAATACTTTGGTCCTAGAATATTTTTTTATGACATGGAGCTGATCTGATGCTGGAGACGGAAGACGGTCATGGGAACTCTGTCATAAAACATCGCAAGCCCGTCGAATTTGGGCTTGTTCGATTCGTCTTGACGAATACTTTGGTCCTAGAATATTTTTTTATGACATGGAGCTGATCTGATGCTGGAGACGGAAGACGGTCATGGGAACTCTGTCATAAAACATCGCAAGCCCGTCGAATTTGGGCTCGTTCGATTCGTCTTGACGAATACTTTAGTCCTAGAATATTTTTTATGACATGGAGCTGAGCTGATGCTGAGACTAAAAAGTTAAAAATAAATTAAAAGTAAAAAAACATTTTTAAACAAAGCTTTTATTTAATGCCCTAAAAAGAAGAAAATAAAATTTCAATTCAATCAAATGCGTCATTTTATTACATTAAACAATTTATACGATATAAAAGCTTGTTGCGAGATTTACTTGTGTAGACTTAATTAGGTGGGTAGGCACCTATTTGCACAGACTTGGAGATAAATCCCGCAACAAGCTTTTATATCGTATAAATTGTGTAATGTAATAAAATGACGCATTTGATTGAATTGAAATTTTATTTTCTTCTTTTTAGGGCATTAAATAAAAGCTTTGTTTAAAAATGTTTTTTTACTTTTAATTTATTTCAACCTAAGTTAAGTTAAGTTTTTGATCTGTGGCTTCTATCGTGTGTTGCCACAATAATTTCGCCAATGTCACGTGATGAGCCCTGCATAACTGGGGTCAGATAACGTTTAACTGACAGTTCATTTTGTAGCTCTGAAATGTCAACTTTTTAAGATGCACAGGCTTACAGTACAGTCACTTACGGTCTTTGTTTTGTTTTGAGGCAGGGACTATAAATTCAATTGACTGCGCCTGCGGGGGAATGCGGCTCGCCAAGCGTTAGTTGTATTCAACAAAGGTTCGCATACACAACTGACGTGACGGGCCGCCGCCAGACAGTTCCGCACGGCTGACCAATCACAGCCTCTATTACTTAGTCCCCCGCTGCCCGTAAATTGGTGAGTTGTGTTTCAAAGGAAAATATATCTCTAAATAAATATCTATCTATCTATAAATAATCTATATATCTATCTATAAATAAATAAATATCAATCGCTTAAAAGAACACTATCTTTCTCTACCTTAATATATTTAAGTTTACATTATTTATGTATTTTATACATATATATATATATATATATATATATATATTTCATTTTTTAAAATATTATGTATGGTTTTTATGTATGTATGTACTTATTAGTAAGTAGTCTATTAATTTAATATTTATCGTTGTGCACATATGTAGGTCTATCTTTTGTTAATTATTTCTGTCCATCCTAGGTTTGCTGGAAGAGATCTCTTATTAGAGATAAGCTCGCCTTTGTACATGTTTTTTTTCATTATTAAGTGTCTGTATTCTGTTTTTGTGCAATAAAGTATAAAGTGTATAAAGTGTAAAGTGCGCTCTCTACTGGATATGTGCTCCCTGGTTTTGGCACTTTGACGGGAGTTGACGGGACCCGAGGTGCCACGCACGAGTATGATACTCGGCGCCTGACTTAGCGAGAGAGAGAGAGAGAGAGAGAGAGAGAGAGAGAGAGAGAGAGAGAGAGAGAGAGAGAGAGAGAGAGACGGGACCCGACGACGTGCCAACACAAAGGCCCCGTACCCGTACTGTAAGTATGTGTATCTTAAAAAGTTGACATTTCACAGTTAAAAATTAACATAAAGTTAAAGTTTACTGACTGTTTATGTGGGGATTAAAAAATCGCCCCTATACTGTATGGAGTTCTGATACTCCGATAATCTAAGTTGGGCCTAGCTAGAACGCGATTTAACTTGAACTAAACTTGAATAAATTATGATAGATACTAGTGATGTACCATTTACATCGATACGTTTTTTTTTCAAATTATTTAAGTGGGTATTTAAGTAATAAATAACTGGTAAAAGTGAGCACAAACTGTGCCTCTGCCAGCCCATATGGGAAAAGACGTGGTGCTTTGCTATGTATTCCTTGCACGAACAGAACAAATAAACAAATAAAATAAATCTTAGCAAATGCATTGCTAATTGAAAACAAAAGCAGGAAAACGGAAGTCAATTCAACATTTCCACATTTACCGCCATTTTACCGCTTTGAAATTAGAGAATGCATTTGTCAATGTCTTTCTAAATAGGTCATTTGCACTTCCTGTATTTTGAGAAGCTGACTTTGAGAAACACTGGTTTGTACCAACTGCCTACAGACCAATAACGGACTGACTATTGGTGGCTTGTGCTGTTAATACCGAAATTACTTAATATTCCACCCTATTTCCTTAACAGTAAATACCAATTCAGCTTTACACTGGCTTAAATCCAAGAATATCGTCCATGTAAGCTTATGATCTTGATATTTTAAATTGAGTCTTAGCTTGATACAAATATGGCTGAGTTTGAGAGTAAAGATAGATCGAAAGGCTATGCTTTTTTTTTGCTATCGCCCAGGTAAAAATATCTACAGTGAAGTTAGTTGAAAAAGTTACGCTCTGCTGTGTCGTACGCCTTTTAGTGCGTGTTTCGGAATAGTTTTACTTTTAAAATTGCAAGGTTTGGGTTTTCAGAGCGATTATCAAGAAAGGAGGTTGCATATCAGTGTGTGTGTATCAGTGTCTATTGGTAATCTCTCGGTGAATGTACTCTATTCAGTGTTTCGAGTGAAGTGATTAAAAATGTGATTCAAAAACGTGTTTTGTGTACTCCAAGCGGTGCTTTCAGCGGATTTAATTTTCAGTTTCACGGTAAGTTTATTCGAGATATACGAAAAAGGTTTGTATGAAATTGATAAACCTTTTTGGTCGAGTGCCATAACGAAATAATTCAGTGTACGCTAGACGGTAAGAACAAAGACACACGATGTAATAAACTAGTTTTGTGAAGCCGTTTGGAGATTCAATGATTTGTTGCTTGTTAGTCGAGCGAGATGCGAGAGGATGTTTGGAGAAGGATGCTAACCTTTTTTGTTGGTAGAAGAAAAAATGTACAGAAAAAAGTTTGCGTTTTGTGAGTGGGCGGCAAAATAGTGATGGGATAAGATTAAAAATGCCAGTAATATGTATGATGTCGATAAAAAGTAATAAATATTCTATGATATCGATAAAAAATGTTACATATAATAAATAAATATTCTATTTTTTTTATTGGTACCTACCTAAGATATATAATGTATTTAAGTTAATGAAGTGTTTTTCGAATTAGACATTGTCAATACGAAATAACTAGTTCTTCATTTGAGTTATAGTTATCTTAACTAGCTGTTCAAAGGAAGAGATTAGGAGGTCGGTATACGGACTTTCTAAAGCCCATGGAAAGCGTTGTGAGGAAACCTTTATACCGTCAGAACTGTCGTGATGGGCTACCCAAATAGCCCTTCGTGACCTAAAATGGAGCATTGCATTACTTGGCCTCTGCCTCCCCTTATGGGAATGTTGTGTTCTGTCGTGCATTGCAGCGTCTCGTTTACAGTCCTACTGAACTCTAAATTAAAAGGTCAATTGACAGCTGCAGACATAAATTGGCGAGAATTTGGGTTCGTTAGGAATTAGGATCAAAATCGTATTTTAACATGATTTTAATTAGGAATGATACTTTTTATTCGCTTATGCAATTTTACGATGTATTCCTGATAAATTAGGAGGAGATAATTACCTAATTGCTTTATTATTATCAATTTTAATTATCCCGAATTTATTGATCACTTAATAAATCATTTGAATTTCTAAAATAATAGACCTGTCACCATTACCATTATCTTTAAAAACCGCAACAAAAAAAATTTTGTATGGGAGCCCCCCCTAAATATTAATTTAATTTTAATTTAATTATTTATTTATTAAGTAAATAATATACTCAATATAATGTGAACATTTTAAGCGTCTACCTGCTACCATTATCAATATCGAGCAAAAATGAGCAAAAAAATCACGTTTGTTGTATGGGAGCCCCCCTTAATATTAAATTTCTTTTATTTTTTAGTACTTGTTGTTATAGCGGCAACAGAAATACATCATCTGTGAAAATTTCAACTGTCTAGCTACCACGGTTCATGAGAATCATGAGATACAGCCTGGTGACAGACAGACGGACGGACGGACAGACAGCGAAGTCTCAGTAATAGGGTCCCGTTTGGCACCCTGGTACGGAACCCTAAAAAAGGTTAAAAAGCCAAACTAAGCAAGTCTAACTGAGGAACATACTATGCCATTTTTATAATGATTAGATAAATAACAAGAACACAAATTCAGATGCGGCGCGAAATTGTAAAATAAAACATTGTGACAGACAGATTTTCTCGCAACTTCAGGGGACTTTTCTATCGAGCAAAATTAATAAAATACGTTTATGGGAAGCTTAGTCACGCTGACGCTCGTGATAAACAAGCTAGTGAAAAAACGTAACAGCAATAATACTCAACATTCCGAGCGATTTGTGTTTTGCTAAAGGCTGTTTTTGCCTAGGGCGCCGTCTTAATTTGATAATGAATGCGAATGAGTAATGAACATAATGAAACGTATAGGTAGGTTCTTGAAACGGTCTTTAGACTCTTTAGTTTCTGTTCTGCCTACCTCAAAAATTAAAGATATTTCAATGATAGATACTTATTTTATCCATGCTATTCCATACGGCCGGTCAGCACCAAATTCAAACCTGCACCTCCAGCGTGAGAAGCGAGCGAAAAACCCACTAGACCATGAAATGCTGACTAATAAAACTATTGCTTGAGTCTTGTGACCATATTTATGAATAAAAAAAGGACCGCATGCACCATTTGTACACTCGACTTACCAGGCGATGCCAATGACCAGACAATTAACGCCAGACGGGGCCCCGGTTGCACCAAGGGCTACGTTAATCTTGGATTTAAATTATTCGCAATTTTGCTTGCGGTTTCCGTTTTCATATCTTTGAGTTAGTAATTTCGAAGTAAGTTTGAATTGTTGTTGGAATTCAATGAGAAAAATTCTGACAATTGTTTTAAGTACCTATTTTACCTTGTAGAATTATTTTTTGGTGTTTGTTATCTTGTCTTAGCATCGACAATTGCATTTTAATCTACATATAAAGATTTAAGATTTAAGCTAAGAGATCTTCTAGTTTGTGATAATTATGATATTATTCGTCACCCCATACACCATTTTAAATCATGCTTAAAAGCTTTGTTATTAATTTAGGAAAATCGACAAAACAAAGGTCGATATTTTTTGTCGATTTACCATCACTAAAACAAATATGCTTATTGTACCATGTTAATTAACCCGCGATTAGTACCGTTAGCACAATCAGCCCTAAACACTTAAACGTCAAGTTAACTTAACTCGATACGTGTGAGAGAAATTCCTTAGATAATGAATTACCTAGCTACTGTATTTTGCCTCAGTATTTTGCAGAAGTCAAAGACAATCCCCTCACTGTTCTAAATTAAAAACAAAACTTTGTTTTGCTGGAACCCTGGAAGAGGTTTTAACATATCACATATCATAGAGCGTCACGCCATTTCCCATACGGGGTGGCAGAGGCACAATAGGCTTGTGACAAAGGTAATTCAATAAATCTAGGAACAAGTCTTAAGAGTAGAAGTATTATGTACAAAATGGCTTGACATTATCAGAATTGTGTATTTCCAGCAGATATATTTTATAAAGTCAATTTTGTGCAAAAAAAAGACAGCATTCCAGGGCAATTTTACATGACGTCATTCTGATGTTATTTCATAGAACTCAGGACCAAAATTTCCGTTTTGACAGTTCATATAAAGTATCTATTTTGACTTGACAGGCCACAATTTTGTCTATCTCATGTTGCGCAAGTCCGTATCGCACTCGTCCGACTTTTTCTAAATTACCAGCTGTAATGAGGCTCATTTTTCATCGCGTACACAACGTGAGATGCTTTCGTCCATTGTTAGGGGTCAGAGAAAGTGGTTATTTTAGATTCGCACGATTAGCTTTTGGCAGTGGTCCCACCAAACGGCGAGAAAGCGATTAACTATCAGCGATTTTCTCGCTCAAGAAACTAACAGAAGATACAAATCCCCGTGTGGGTAAAAGAGAGACATATATTTATAGAGTTCATCGCTGGCTGTTCCGCTCTTCCCTCTTTGATCGCGGCGACGGACGATGAAACTCGCTCAGCGGTACTCCCTCGGCGACACTCGCTCGGCGACACTCGCTCGGCGACACTCGCTCGGCGACACTCGCTCGTCGACACTCGCTCGGCGACACTCGCTCGGCGACACTCGCTCGGCTACACTCGCTCGGCGAAACTCGATCGGCGATACTCGCTAAGCAATACCCGCTTGGCGATCAGAGCGATCCAGGGACAAAACTACACTAGCTACCTACTCGCTATCTACTCGCTGCTCGCTTGTCGTCGCCGGTGGGACCAGTGTCACAGCAGAGCGACGAAACTATCAGAACTACACACTCGCTCCTCGCTGCTCGCCAATCGCTACTCGTCGCCCCGGTGGGACCATAGTATCTCTTCCGCGTATTAGAATATAGTATCTCTTCCGCGTTGGCCTCCAGATCGTACCTGACACGCAACGCAGGCAACGGATTTTCATTGTTGTTTAGATAAATCCCTATGGATCAGCCCAATTCTCGCGCTATTGAGATCATCTCCTACTCCTATGTAAGTCGAGATATCGGTATCGATACCGAATGATGTCGACGACGATCTCGAATCATAGGTATTTATCTAGATCAAAAAGGGTCGAGATATCTCGGTTGTTCGCAAGGCGGGTCTATAGAATAGGTTTTTTGTTTTCCATGGAGATATTCGGTATCTCGACTCGAGTCGACGACCGGAGATCGATCACGAACGGATGACAGCGCGTAAAATGTTTTGGAGAACGCAGGAAATTATATTTTTTGTAATAAAGAATAAGAATCACTGACATTTTTCTTTTAGATAGTATTGTATCGAATACTTACTTTGTTTGTGATTGGGCAACTGATGGATGAGAGTGAATCAAAAATAAAAAAAACGGGCACAGGCCTAGAGGGAGAGAGAGAGAGAGAGATCTCTATCTCTCTCTTTAAGTCAAACGCCGAGTATCATTTTCGTGGCACCTCGGGTCCCGTCCCGAGACGTGCCAAGACAAAAGCCCCGTACTGTACACATTTTACCTTCCATACCTGTGCACAATAATCACAATAGACATTTGCAAAAGGGGCTGCTAGGTACCTGATATTGCTAAATAGATTGTATACTTTCGAACTTGTACAATAATGACTAGCAGCCCATAGGATTTTGTGGCCGCCTTTTGACATTACGAAGACATGTTGAGATTAGGGAATGAAACATTTTGTTTCACTTTTACATACAAATCAGCTGATCCACTCAGGCCAAAATGTACTGGCAAGTGAAAAATAAAGCTTGAAATAGTATAGTTAAAACACCTTGTAAGTATAAACAGCCATTAATCATCATTGCTAAATATTGTGCGATTGTGTAAATATTTTGTCGAGTTGGATTATTAAACAGCTGTTTTAATATAAAAGCATCTCACAATTTCTTCAGACTTCAACAATTCAACATGAATATCCGAGCTCTTCCCATATTGTTCTTCGTCTTTGCCATGGTAAGTATCATTAATTACCTACTCTTACTTATAATTTATCAATTAATGTACATCATATAATACCATGCTATCTCCGATACATGACACTGGCAGAATCCTTTTAGGGGTGCCAGTCCGTCTGTCTGTCTGTGTGGAATGTATCACTGAATTATCACCAGAGGTCGGTGTAGGTAGATTGATTTTATATACTTGCGTCAAGATATTATAATATGGACATGCCATTTTATCCATAATGTGCTGGAAGTACCGGAAAAAGTTCCGGGATTGGAATTATGGAATAAAATAAAATAAGAAACATACAGGTAGGCTAAAAAATCGTTTATTATACAGGGTGACATTTGATTAGCTGACCATATTTTGGGGAATGATAGTACCCATCCTTATGAACAACTTTCCCAAACAACAAATAGTAACATATAGTCGCAAATGAAAAAAAAATTCGTCCCCCAGTACCTACATAGCCCCCCCGATCAGCTGATTTCAAGTTACTATGGGAGACCCAAAATTTTTTTTCGTTTGCGACCATATGTTTCTTGGGGAAAGTTGTTCATAAGGATGGGTACTATCATTCCCCAAAATATGGTCAGCTAATTAAATGTCACCTGTTCTAACAAACTCCCAATGAGTCATACAGGATACTTGCTTCTGATTGGTCGTTGCGTGCGGTCAATGCGTTGTGAACATAGATGAACATGAGATAAGGAACAAAAGGCCCTGTCTAAGTTTTGTCTCGTACTGTCAAGCGTCATTTCTAATACAACAGTAAGGGACAAAATACGGTGTAACTATTCCAAGGCATTTTTGTATAACCGGTTGAGTGCGCGCTGGGATACTCTACCATCCCAGCCGCCGCGCGGAAAAAAAAAACAATGCGAAGACGCGCGCTCTTTTCGAAAAAAACTTACAATAAATATGAAGTTCCGGTATTTTGGAGGCATACCATCCATATTATCCTCTACGTTTGAGGTCAACGACCTTAAATCAATCTACCTACTCCGACCCCTGATTATCACCAACGGGGATTTATTTCTGTTGACGAAACGTTCTGTGGAGAAATGACTGTTAGTGAAAAATGTGATATTCGTCTGTGAGTCCGTCCTATCCATCAGCGGACTCTAAAATCGGTCAAGTGCGGGTCAGAATCGCACACGAAGGGTACCGTACCATCGTACAACAAAACAATAAGCACTCAAAACAATAAAACAAAAAGAAAATTAAAAAAGATTATGCCCTCACCGTGATTTGAACTCACGACCTACGGATTGAGGGCCTTCTACAAACTGGTTGAGCTACCACAACGATGTGGGTTGACGCGAAATATACCATCATATTAAAATGCGAGGGTGTATCAAAACAAGTCTCTTGTATGGGTCCCTTTAATTTGTAATATCTCTCGTATTTCAGTATTTGTTGTTGTTGCGGCAACAGATATGCACAACACATTCTGTGAAAAATTCAACTTTCTAGCTATCACGGTTCGTGCTCTAGAACCCGCTGACGGGCGGACGGACGGACAGACGGACAGCGGAGCCTTAGTAATAGGGTCCCGTTTGGCACCCTTCAACGCACATTGGCACGCAACGAAATTGCACATTCACGAGGTCTACACCACAGCTCACAGAAGAGCCACTACACCACAGCTCACAGAAGAGCCACTTCTTTCTTTCTTCTCTTTCTTTCACATTCTGTGAAAATTTCATCTTTCTAGCTATTACGGTACGTGCTCTAGAACCCACTGACGGACGGACGGACGGACGGACGGACGGACGGACAGACGGACAGCGGAGCCTTAGTAATAGGGTCCCGTTTGGCACCCTTCAACGCAGAAATTGCACATTCGCGAGGTCTGCACAGCTCACAGAAGAGCCACTAGCAAAAAATTTTGCAACACTATTTTCTAGCTATTAGATTTTTTTTAGCGGCAGACGGAAGGTGGTAAGCAGGGAACACTTATCCCAGTGGAGAGTGCATATAGATTTTCCTTTAAAACACAACTCACCAATTTACGGGCGGAGGGGGACGAAGTAAGAGAGCTGAGATTGGTCAGCCACTACGAAACTGTCTGGCGGCCCGTCATCGTTCATAGGTTGAGTATGCGAACGTTTGTTGAATACAACAAACGTTTGGCGAGCCGCATTCCCCCGCAGGTGCAGTCAATTACATACAGTCTCTGGTTGGAGATGCACTTCACCATCAATCGCGTTTCTTCCTCGCCCTCGTGTGCTGCCCCGGAAGTCGTACGTAAAGCTACACAACGTGCTGCGAGATTCGTGGAGTATGGTACGTCAGGTCCAGCGGAGGCTGCGTCTACCACTGCGAGTGCAGTAGGAGAAACTTTGGAGGCTGCTGGGAAAACTGCGGACAATGCTTTGTACAAGTAGAGCTGTAGAAGCCACGCGGATACAAAATAGATATGTAAATGGCGATGCATTTTTTTATTCGGTATGGTTCCTCCGGCACTTACTGAAAACGGTGTAGTCCCGTTGTCCACCCCCTGTCTGTCCCCCAGGTGGCAAAAAATGGCGTTCCGTTGTTTTAATGGAACTATTGCTGGGACCTATGCTATATTGTCAAACTAAGCAAAATGCTACTAATGCTGAAGTAAAATGTTGAGATGTTGATATATGAGATAACAGTTTATTTTTTTAGGGTTCCGTACCCGAAGGGTGCCAAACGGGACCCTATTACTGAGACTTCGCTGTCCGTCTGTCCGTCCGTCCGTCCTGTCTGTCACCAGGCTGTAACTCATGAACCGTGGTAGCTAGACAGTTGAAATTTTCACAGATGATGTATTTCTGTTGCCGCTATAACAACAAATACTAAAAATCAAAAGAAATTTAATATTAAGGGGGGCTCCCATACAACAAACGTGATTTTTTTTGCTTATTTTTGCTCGATATTGATAATGGTAGCAGGTAGACGCTTAAAATGTTTACAATATATTGAGAATATTATTTACTTAAAAAATAAATAATTAAATTAAAATTAAATTAATATTTAGGGGGGGCTCCCATACTTTTTTTTTTTTTGCGGTTTTTTATAGATAATGGTACGGAACCCTTCGTGCGCGAGTCCGACTCGCACTTGGCCGGTTTTTTTTAAAGTTTTTTTTAGAAAATATTTTTTTAAGGGTTTGTTTTAACGGAACTATTTAAAATAACTATCCAGAACTGTGGAACTATGGGGGACGCTGCAAATACTCTGCAATACCAGGCCTCCGTCACAGAATGTACTCGCGCGCTATAATTACCTACCGCCCGCCCGAGCTCTCGGAGCTCACGGCTATGGCCCGGCTGCCCAAATCAGTATGGTTGTCGCAAGCCAAGCGCACGCACGTTTTGAACTGTGTTCGTATCGTACGAGTATCTGCGATGTCTGCCAGCCCTGCGATTAGTGTGAGATCGCGCGGTGCGAGGCGATCACAACTGTACGCTTGAGCATTTAGGCACATTTTAGCATGCAGCGGTTGCTGACGCGACGGAGTAGGCTATTATAGCAGTAGGTATTGGAAATTTCCTACTGAGTGAAGTATCTGTTACGTAGTAACTATTTAGTAATCTGTGGCATTACTGTGTAACTATGCCTTATACCTACTGCTGAAGTCAGATAATGAGATGTTAAGTTCACACGTCCAGAATCTCATTTTTTTTAAGGCTTGTTTAAGCGGAACTGCTGTTGTTTCCTATCCAATACTGTGTAACTATGCATGAAGCATGAGAATCGGTCAAAATATGCTGAGATGCTAACCTTTGAAATTTGGCTTAGGTACGCGAAGTTAGCATCTCATTTATATAAACTCGATTTTAAGGGTTGTTTTAACGGAACTATTTAAAATAACTATCCAGAACTGTGGAACTATGGGGGACGCTGCAAATACTCTAGTTTAATTATGAGATGCTAACACTTGAGATGCTAAGTTCACACGCATGTTTTTTTGCAGCGCGTACTTCACTTCACTGTGTGACTATGACCGGAGTACTATTATCTCTTCTGTGCTATGACTATAGACAGCGATAGATGTGAGCGAAATAGCATGCGAGCAGACGCCATACCAGATCTATTTTTTTTCCGCGTGGGTTTTAGCTAAGTTACAACTAGCAACGCAACTGCGTTATGTTTTAACTTAATTTAAAACAATATTTAATTTGACTGTGCTGTCTAATTACTATATTAAATATACTTATGACTCTTGTTATTTGAATGAAATGAAAACGTTTTTTTTTTTTAAATCTTACACCTTTACAGCATGACTCTAACACCTAACATCCGGATTCCTGGGTGAAGATTTTTGAGGAAACCCCCAACTAGGAAAGGCCGCGTCCCACCAAGCCCCCAACTGGTGTCCGCGAGGCGAAGCCGAGCGGTAGCCATTACCTCTAAACGAGGAATTTTGTTTGTTTGTTAGACTTTTGAGTACTTTGATATGCCAAAATCAGCTGTGTGTGACCGTCTGCCATCTTCCTCCGTTATCCCGTAGTGGAATAGTTGCGGTTTTTTTTTTGGTAATCAAGTGTCAAATCAGCCCTAACGAAAATAAAATATGGTTCGTGAAACGTATGATTTCAAGGATAAGCATAAGTTTGACACGTCTTTAATTAAATTTAAGTCTAATTTTACTTAAATATTTATACATTTTATGTTTCGTGAAACAGGAAAAGATGGTTTTTGTACATAAATCAAAACTTTATCTCATAAATTAGTTTTGTGAAACTCAGCATAAAGCTCCCTCCCACCATGCTATTCACATTTTTTTTCTAAAAGGCCATTGGCATCACTCATTCATCCAGCCAGGTAGATTACTATTCGTGCGTTACCTACCGAAAAAACTGAGCATTTCAAAAGAGACTAACCCAATGTCCCACGCTTACTTACCTCAGCAAAAGTGGAGGAAAAAGAATGATAGAAAATAAAATAAATCTCGTAAATTGGATCGTGACTCTGTCGCGCATGATTTTACAGAAAAAGTGCGGTTTTTGAACTTGGCCGGCGCTGATGGCTGAACATGCGAATGACCAAGGAGTTTCATTGATTTGAGAATGACCAGCGGGTCGAATCTCGCGCCTTCGATATACGGATATCGAGACCTATATTGACAGATCCCGTACTTACCGAGTTACTCAATCGAAATAGATATAAATTACGAATTACAAAAGGTTTTTGTCCAAAACTGAATTGGGTTGTGTTCAAAGCAATCAAATACTAGGAACAAGTCTGAAGTTGAAGCATTAAGCACAAAATGGCTTGACAATCTCAGAATTGTATGTTTCCAGCAGTTGTATTTTTAACCGACTTCGTCCGGATGTTTGTTTGTTTTTTTTTTTTTAATGTATGTTCCCCGATAGCGCCAAGACGGATGGACCGATTTGGAAAATTATTTTTTTGTTTGAAAGGGTTTACCTTCCCATTGGTCCCATTGACACCAGGTCAGGATCTGATGATGGGATCCTGGAGAAATCGAGGGAACTCTTCAAATATTATAGGCAGACCTATAGTGATTTTTGTGTTTTTCATAATAACTCGTGCAAATGCACATGGTAAGCATAATATTGTGATGCGGAACTGCTGATGAAGACCACATATGGCCACCAGAACTGCTCAATACTAGGTACAAATACAATGCGTGGCTGACGGGCAGACAATGCATATCCTAAACCGGTGGACCTAGAGTCATGAAACTTTGTACAGAGGTTCCTTAGTAGCGTGGGGTAGCACTGAGATGGGATTTGACAAAATTAAGTCCCCAAGAGGAGGGGGGGGAGGGGGTTATAAGGGGTAACAGTTTGTATTAAACTCAATCTAATCAAATAGGGTTTGTGGAAGTCGGTTTTTTCTAAAGTTTACTTTTTGTTTCAATTATAAAAAGTCAATTTTGTGCAAGAAAAGAAAGCATTTGATGCCACACTCGGCCACATGACGTCACGTAATGATATTTCACCAGGGAGCACTTTTCCAGTGGAGAGCGCATATATACATTTTCCTTTGAAACACAACTCACCAATTTGCGGGCGGCGGGGGACGTGGTAAGAGAGCTGTGATTGGTCAGCCCGCTGCGGAACTGTCTGGCGGCCCGTCATCGTACATAGGTTGCGTATGCGAACGTTTGTTGAATACAAGTAACTTTTGGCGAGCCGCATTCCGCCGCAGGCGCAGTCAATTGGATCTCTAAAGTCTCTGCATTGGTACTAGACCATTTATTCCTCCGAGCATTGGTACCCTACCCGTAACAATAGGTACACAATCCACAGACAACGGTACAAATAAATACTATTACGTATCGTTGTAATTTCGGATGATTCGTAGAAATTGTAATGGTTTGGAATCGGTGATTGCCGAACTCCGTGGTATTGGTAATCGATTTGGTTATTCCCGTCTTACCCCGTCTGTTGATAAATAAAAAGTTAACTTAACTGACTGGCTGTTTTTATTCTAATTTGTAAGTGTTTAAACTTATATTGAATTTTAATTTAATTTATTGGTAATCGATTGGACGGGTTATTCCCGTCTCACCCCGTCTGTTGATAAATAACAACTGAGATGCTACGGAAGCTTCTTTAGTTCGAGGCCCTTGTCGCTTGGTGCTTCACCAGCCTTTATTCTCCTGCCACTTCTAATGGGAAAAGACTCGGCTCTTTTGATTGATTCTTTGTTTTCAATATCTCTATCTTTTAGTGAAGTCTGCGGCTTTGGTAAATAATTATCAAATTACGGCGAATGTGCGTTCGTTGAAGCAAAATTATGAGCAAGCGAAATTGAAGCACTTTAACATGTGTATGCTACATACAGGGGTGTGTGCGAGGGTGTGTGCGTGTGTGTGTGTGTGTGTTTGTTTGCTAATAGCATAGAGTAACTTAATATATAACATAGTATATGTATAGTTTAATAATTAGGCTTTACTATCCATCAAGGTTCTGTCCTCTAGACATGAATGAAGATAAGATAAGCTCGCCTTTGTACATGTTATTTCCATTTTTAATTGTCATTGATTTGTGTGCAATAAAGTATATTGAATTGAATTTTGAAATGAAAAAAATTCAAACCCTATTTCTTCCTCCCGGGACAGGGACACGAGACGTCTCATCACGTCGACCAAAATATTTATTATAACTTTCTCTTTCCCCGCAGGCCGCCGGCCGACGCGTGAATGAGCTGAAAGCCTGAAACATGTCGCAAGCGGATGTGACGTCATCACGGAGCTCGCCGGAACCGGAAACGTGTCCCGAGTGCGACACTAGCGCCTCCGTCACTTCCGATTTGCACAAAGTATATATTTATTTTTGTCTTTATGTTTAGGTATAAGTTAATTTTAGAATGCATATTATATATTTATGTATGCAACCTTTTAAATTTATTGTTGTACACATGGGTCTACCCCCGCTCAGCTATCAACCTCTCTC